>JAXIVD010001584.1:10000-67500 GCA_036785275.1 Cancer borealis
AGTGTTTAAACCTTCCCTCTTCCACATTTGGCTAGCGTTCATCCCCTCTTTCCCTCCTAACTTCCTCTCACTCTCCCTTCCTAACTTCCCCTCACTCTAACCTCACTTCCCCTCACTTCCCCTCACTCTCCCCCCTTCACTTCCTCTCCTAACTTCCCCTTACTTCCTCCTCCTAACCTCCCCTCACTCTCCCTTCCTAACTTCCCTTCACTCTCCCCTCAGACCATCTTACTGCCTTCCCCTCAAAGCCACAAGGCCAATTAACCCTTGCCAATTAGAATCTTGAAGTAGGTCGAGTATGACTTGAGTGTGACTCCCCCTTCCCCTTTCCCCTCATCTCCCTTCTCCTTTCCCCCTCATCTCTCCTTCCCCTCTTTCCCCTCACCTCTTAACTACCCCCCTAATTAAGTGTCATTTAAGTGCTAACAATGAAAATTATTAATTAAGTGATTGTATGGTATTATACACCTTGCCGCGGTGCTCAACTCCGCTTCCTAATTATTTTGTGTTAGGTTAGGTTAGGTTAAGTTAGGAACCGGCTCGCTATGCATGACAAAGGGACTAACTTAGGTACTTTTAAAGAGAGAGAGAGAGAGAGAGAGAGAGAGAGAGAGAGAGAGAGAGAGAGAGAGAGAGAGAGAGAGAGAGAGAGAGAGAGAGAGAGAGAGAGAGCGTGTGTGGTTGCGACATGTAAAGATCAAAAGCAGATGCAAGCACTAACACCCTTCTGAGAGAGAGAGAGAGAGAGAGAGAGAGAGAGAGAGAGAGAGAGAGAGAGAGAGAGAGAGAGAGAGAGAGAGAGAGAGAGAGAGAGAGAGAGAGAGAGAGAGAGAGAGAGAGAGAGAGGTGGGGGGGGCGGCGGAGGGAAGATGAGGAAAGCGTTCGAATCATTTATCCACACCCTAGAGGAGAAGGAGGAGGAGGAGGAGGAGGAGGAGGAGGAGGAGGAGGAGGAGGAGTGAAAAGAGATATCATTTAACTCCTTCTGGTCTTCGTTATGCTCGAGAGAGAGAGAGAGAGAGAGAGAGAGAGAGAGAGAGAGAGAGAGAGAGAGAGAGAGAGAGAGAGAGAGAGAGAGAGAGAACAAAGAAAGCACAGACATATTGTGAGAGGAGTAGGAGGAAGGAGATAGGAAGGAAAATATAATAAAAACGGTGATAGAAGAAAACTGAAAGAAAGAGAAGAAACAGCGATAAACGGATAAAAACAAGAAATAGTAATCAAAGAAAATAATGCAAAGATAGGAAATGGAGGATAAACTATAATAAAGAAAACATATAATGAAGTCTAAAAAAAAAAAGTATAAAATAAAAAGGTATAGAAGCACGAGGATAAAATAGAATAAAAAAAAGAAGGAAGGAAGGAAGGAAGGAGAGAAAGAATAGAGGAGATAAAGGATAGATGTAAAGAATAGAGGATAGAAGAGTGAGAATTACAGAGTCATAGCAATCTTATGACTATTGACAAAAGCTGATAAAAGTGTTTTCTCTCTCTCTCTCTCTCTCTCTCTCTCTCTCTCTCTCTCTCTCTCTCTCTCTCTCTCTCTCTCTCTCTCTCTCTCTCTCTCTCTCTCTCTCTCTCTCTCTCTCTCTCTCTCTCTCTCTCTCTCTCTCTCTCTCTCTCTCTCTCACACAAGCACGCTTTCTGTATAAACACGCAAGTCATGTATCTCTCTTCTCCTTTTTCCTCTATTCTCTCTCTCTCTCTCTCTCTCTCTCTCTCTCTCTCTCTCTCTCTCTCTCTCTCTCTCTCTCTCTCTCTCTCTCTCTCTCTCTCTCTCTCTCTCTCTGTGAACCTGTAGAGCAATCAGTATGTTTTCTCCTAATAAATTGAGCAAGAAATACTCAGCCAGACTGTGATTTTTCAATGTTCCTCAGGAGAGATTACATTAGCATTGCAAACTATGGTACACACACGCACACACACACACACACACACACACACACACACACACACACACACACACACACACACACACACACACACACACATACACATATATACACACACGCACGCACGTTTAACTTTACAAGCCTCGCCCCCCACCCTACCATCCCTCAGTGAGAAGTGGAATTCCTACAATATTAAGGACAGTGAACTTTCAATAAACACACAACATAATATAGAAGATTACGAAAAATTAACAACTAAGAGCCACACACAAACACCAAGAGTAGGTTAAAGAGACTTATAACCTAACTTAATATGCACGTCTGGGAGACCAATCCTTACTTAATATCTGTTTACTTTATCCTTCTTAGAACTAGCATCCCACCCACGCAGCTGAACTTCCATCATTCATTTGTTTTTTTATATCTCCCGCCAAGATTAAAAGTGATTAAATAACATCCCCCAAACTAGGCATGTATAGACCATAGAGTTCTGCTAGGGTTAAGGAGAGTGTGCTGCCCCTCTCACCAAAAAGTTACCATGAGCCAGAATCGAACTTGCAATATTTACCTCCCGCCCCGAGCACCGAACCAAAACATAGCACGACAATCGCCTCAAATCGGTCTCCTACATGCTGCGTCTCCCTAATAGCTGAAGGTATTAAGGGTCCCGCATGTAAGCTACTGGTAGGTTTGTGTCACCTTTCTATCCTGGCCTCTAAGGTGCTACTCTAACGATAGTGGATGTACAAGGTCGTGTAGTGAAGCTATGGGAGTCAGGAGTACTTGGCTCACTATACACTATCGATAACAAAACTAATGCTAACTCATCGACTACCCTCATATGTTAAGAAAAAATGTGTTACTTCTTATATTTAGAATTATGGAATACTTATATTTGTTTTTAGCTTTCGGCCTAAATTTTATATATACCGATTATTGTTATTGTTAGTTATTATTTTTTTTTTCTCTCTCTCTCTCTTTCTCTCTCTTAGGTCCATCAGGAAAAAACATATGTAGAGTTTGTTATTGTATTCTGCATTGATAAACATTTTTCTTAACACAGGGAGAGAAAAATACATGTATATCTATTGGCATAACCATCGTAGTATGCATATGTACACAACACCACCCCATTCATACATACGTACATACATATTTTCACACCATTTCTTTTTGATCTGCTATTATGTATGTTATTAATATATATTTACATTACTTACAGAAACAACAAGAACAGTCAATATTCCTCGAAGTTGTTGATTCATAAACTTTGCAAAATAAGACTTATTTTTGGTGGTAAAGTTGTCGAAGGAAATAAGACACTCAGAAATAGTTTTAGGAAATGAATAAATGTTGAGATGAAGAAGAAAAGCGTTACCAAAATATTGAAATTTGCGTAGTTGAATATATTACACTTTTGACATTCTTAAACATTTATAGGCAGTTTTGCGAGTCCTAACACTGTGCAATATATATACACATGATTTAACATTGCTGGGTAACTGGCATTAAAACCAAATAACGAAATGGAAAAAAAAGTGTCCATCATATAAAAAAAATTAATAAAAAATAAATAAATAAATAAATCCAGATGTACAATACCATGACTAGTAAAATTTTAAAAACTTACATCCAAGGCAGCGACATATTTTTTTTCTCTCGTGTAGGTATAGAAAAAAAAAATTAGACTTCCATAATGATGTCACAATATTCCACCTTTGCAGTAGTAGCGTACATACAGTTTCACTTAATCACAAACAACATTAAACCTTCTTCACTCCATTCCTTGACACTAAGAACCATGACCTAACCATGAAACAATACACACCACCACCACCTCCATCAAGCAGTACTCAACACAAAGCGAGGAAGACAGAGACAGAGAGAGAGATGCGTTCCAATTCTCACTGATAAATACGTCAACACAAGCCATAAACTAACATAAAAGGAACTGACCTACATTTCCTGCTGAGATGACTTGGATATGCTTAACAAGGCTATACAGGACAGGAGAATACGGGTCAAGGAGGAAAGGAAGGGAAAGGTGGCAAGGTGTAGATAATATTAGGATGCAGTAGTAGTAGTAGTAGTAGAGAGTAGTGATGGTGGTGGTACTAGGGTGAGGATGGTGATACTTGTGGTAATATTTGTAGTAATAAGCAGCGTAATAACTTGTTTATATGGCAATACAATACCTATTTAATCAACGTAAGGTAATGTAATGAAGGCACGACAATAATTATGCTGTAACACTCTCGATGTCTCACACACACACACATACATACATACATACATACATACATACATACACACACACCTGTATCACCCTGCATGTGTACTTACAGGGCTATACAGTTAATATAATACAAGAAATAATATGTAGTTACTTCCACATCTCAGTTAGGAAGAGGTTGTGTTACTTATCATTTGCCTCTGAACCTTTCTGGCAATGATATTAACACGAATTGCAATAATAGGAAGAGAAAGAGAAATAATGAGAATATAGCAAAAAATAAGATATAAAAAAACACGAATTGGAGTAAGAAGGAAAATAGGAATAATAAGAATGATAAATATGCCCAAAACAAGACATATTAAAAAAAAAAAAAATTGGAATAAGAGAAAGAAAAATAAAAATAAAAAATAGATACAGCAAAAAAAAAAAAAAATTAATAATAATATATGGATAAAACTCTCTCCCCAAAAAAATCTAAACTTCTCACGAATTAGATTTCCTGTTACATATATACTTCTACAATGATATAAATACTAATAATAATAATATTAAATCACACTACTATCACAACACTCCCTGATCAAACCTTAGTAATGAACAAAACACAAAGACAAGGATATTTCTACACCCTCAGGAAGGAAACATAGGAATTAAAACACTAGAAAATTTACCTCACATTCCCTCAAGGTCATAGGAGGAGACGTAGTAGTGTCACCTCCAGAAGTCCTACAGGATACTATGCACTCACTCCCACTCCTACCCAGCCTGACACTCCTTCCCTGTGAAAATGTGTAAATCTATTTGATGAAGGAGTAATATTTGTTTTCATTTGTGTCGTGTGTTAGGTTTGCATCTTTTTGAATAACCTTGTGTGTGTGTGTGTGTGTGTGTGTGTGTTACGTAACACATATCTTATATAGTACATACATATACATAAATAGGAATATATATATAAAATCATAACTATGGAAGCAGGCAGTTCAGTTATCTATACATACATATTATATACACAAGGAGACGTAAATACAAAATCAGGCATTAGTATCACAGCAAAATATTGATATGCTGATGTGTGTGTGTGTGTGTGTGTGTGTGTGTGTGTGTGTGTGTGTGTGTGTGTGTGTGTGTGTGTACAAAAACTACTGAATATCTAATATAATGCAATTGATAACACAGTGTTTTCTTTGCTATCACACAAGGAGATATATATAAAAAAAAAAAAAAATACATAGTCTCTATCAGTAGTTCATAAAATAACACAAAAAAAATAAGAAAAAAGATAAACCCAGCACACACACACACACACGACACCAATTAATCCATTCGATATAGATAAATAAACACTAAATCAAAACATTTCATCCAAGCTCATTACAGACAATCCAACCCACTCACTCACTCATCACTACTACTAAACACACCAATCAATTACAACACACACACACACACACACACACAATATACAATAAGAAAAAAACAAGTCTGGAATTTTCACAGGATCTATTACCAAAAACCATTCCTTGTATTGTAACTCTAAGGCTATACAACACTACTGTCATTCTGTCGTCTATATTTTCCTTCTTATCAAATATAAAACATCACATCTTATACCTTTCAACAAGATTATATTTTTGGGAGACTCATGGTTATCGATTTTATTAGATGTTTTCCTCCTTTCCTGTGGGTGATACAAGGAGGAGGAGGAGGAGGAGGAGAAGTGTGAGGGATGAGAGAAGAGGAGGTGAGGAGGAGGAGGTGAGAAGAGATGAGACACGTAGAGGAGGAAGCTGTGGAGTGTGTGAGGGATGAAAAAAGATGTGAGATAGCATTTAAAACATTACTATAGCCCCACACACACACACACACACACTCACACACACACACAATGAAAGGACATACAAATATCCCATAAATAAGAACCTAATCACAACTCTGGACCTAAACAAATTGGAGAGATTCTGAGTAACAAAAGGTCAGTCCTCTAATGCCAAAATAATATGGTTTAGTAACACCACATATATTTTTGTTGATAAATGACCTTGAAGTTTAATCCATTGATGTATTGATGCTATTAGCTGTAAGAAACTATAGGATTACAGATGACTTCAAACGGCAATGATATATATAGTTTTTTCTGCGAGGACGAGTCATTTCTATGTTATAAATATTATGTAAGTTTCCTATCTATTGCACTTCCCTTTGCTTACACATTAACTTTATGCCTTACTGATTTTAATACATCACACTTCCATAAATAACTAAGACTTAATATTTATGATTTGATGGAATAAACTTTGTCTCCGTTTAGCTTCCCATAGTTGATAAGCATAATTTTGTTAGCAGACTTACATTTCACTCTGTAGAAATAAATGATAGAGTGATATAACTTACTAGTTTAAACCATCTATTTCTGAGGTACAACTGGTAAGCAAATTAAACCAGTCAGCGCATACTTTTTCTTACGTTAAAAATATACAATCTGCAAAACTCCAACATTTAGCAATCATTTTTCTGAAGAGTGGAGTGAGTTGGTAGGATGAAAGTATCACCAGCAAACACACACACACACACAAACACACACACACACACACACACACACACACACACACACACACACACACACACGCACACACACACACTCATCACCATCAAGTTACCTCAGTATATAAACAATTCAAAACATCGAAATAATACAATATAATATGCACGTCATTAGCTTACTCAATCTAAAGAAAACAAAGCTGACAATGACCTCCCAAAATACCATGATTACACTCTTCATTATAATTAGTTAGTGATCTCATTAGGCACAGGAGTTAAAGTTTTCCAGACTATAGACAAGACAAATATAGATACATCCTCTATGTATATAACAGTGATCATAATATCTATACAGGCACATCAAAAACTTAATAATCAGCCTTCCATACCGCATATAAACACTTCAACCAAACAGCCACACTTTGATAAACACACATAAGTACGTACATGTTACTGGACGACAATAACTTAAGGCGTGAGTGTGTGCGTGGGTGGGTGTGTGCGTGAGTGAGTGGGTGAGTAACTAAGAACACTCAGCTGGGTTGGGTTGGGTTTGCAAATACCTTCTGTGTTGACCTAAATAAATAAAGCCTTCGATGAGTAAATGAATAACTTAAAAAATCACTCCAAGAAGATGCAATACTAAGCTGAAAAGTTAATTGGTATCAAGAGGATAAATAGTAGCTACCATTGCACAGGTAACCACCAAGAGGCAAACCATAACGAACTCAACACTTGGATCACCTTGCCCACACCTACACCTCCATCTCAGTACAGGGATAAAATACCATATAAGTACACCAGGGAAGTGAGGTATAACTTAACACAAGAAAATATAATAATAAATCATATCTCTCGTTCACTCTTTTTAATGAAATGCAAACAAAAAAAAAACTTATGATACCTGAAAAACTAGTCATTCCATCCTAGATTCTCCTCCTTGTAGTGTCCATCAGAGAAAGACAAATTCCTCTGTGTCCTGTGGGAGAAGTGGAGTGTCCGGGGGAAGGGATGCTGCTAGTTGGTTCTCGGTGCTTACTTGCCTGGTACACGCGTCAGCATCTGGGCAGCAGCCGTCCACGAACTCAAAGATCGGGTACTCAAAACCTGGCTCTTTAGGGGTGACAAGCTGGTTTAGGGGGAAGAAAACAAGGAGATTAGGAGATGTATGGAGAAAAAGTCTTAATTTTTACATAGCTTATTTTCAAGATTACGAGATGAATGGAGAAAAAGTCTTAGTTTTATATAGCTTAGAAAGAATCATAATTATCATATAGTTTATTTTACACTAACAACCTTCCCTTATACACAAACAAAAAGAGAGAGCAAAAGAGAGATGGAGAGATAGAGTAGAGTATTACCTCCGGCAGTTCCTCCATTAGTCGCAGGAACTGGGTGCGAGAGTGACAGTAGAATCCGAGGGTTGCCGAGGGGTCCATCTTGGAGAGGGACATCTTGCGCGGGGATGAACAGTGGTAGGAAGAAGGGGAGAAGACTTGCTGTGTTACCCCTACGGCATCTTGGCACAGGTGGGGGTCCAGGTGAATCAGGGACTCCTCTGTGGGGGGGAGGGAGGGTGAGGATGTGTATGTCTGTGTGTTTAGGTATTTCTTGTACAAGCATATATCATCCCCTATATTTATAAGATGGTATTTATCACTCAATGCAGTCACACAATGTATTAAAATGAAGTAATCTGTACAAAACACACATACATACATCCAAACACACATACATACATACACCCAAACACACACACATACACCCAAACACACATACACACACCCAAACACACATACACACACCCAAACACACACACACACACATACACCTAAACACATACCCTGGAATCCAACAAAATATAGGGAGTGCTTTGGCCTTCCCCCAATAATCCCAATACAGAGATCATGAGTGAAGAGTGAGTAGATGCACGGTGCGTAGATGTGGTTCAGAGCCTCACCACCAAGTCTCACCGGCACCATGATCACCACAGCCCTCCAGTTGTCACACCCAGGACACAGCACATCACCAGGGCTCTTTGACGCAGGCTGGGGGGAAACATGGTTAGTTTCTGCCCTATGCGTTCCATTTGAGGTGGTTTCTGTGGTTTTAACTTGCGTATTTTTCGTGGTGTTCATGTTTGTTGAGCGAGATGCGATTTCGTGGTAGGTGGTAGTTTCGTGTCTTGCCCCACTCTTGTTATAAAAGCACCCCATTTTGCATAGACAAGGGGAGGAGCAGAGGTCCAACACGTCCTGAATATACACTGTAATGAGATAGGATGTGAGGCTGGGTTAGGTTAAGGATGCATTGATGTGACTGCTATAAGATTGAGTGTACAGTAAATAAAGATACGTAAATGCGTGAGAAAGGATTTAAGAGATAAGAGAATGGAAATGATGAAGGATTAAATGAAGTTATGAGTGTAGGAGAGAAGGAGAGGAAGGATGCACTGTAAGGATAAGGTGTACTGGAAGGATGAGTGTAGGATAGGAGATAGGATAGGAAGGTATGTGTTGATAGATTATATTAAAGGGTGGAGACTGTGTTGGTTAGTGAAGGATACGTTTTACTTATACTTTATAAACACGCACACATACATACACACACACACACACACGCACACACAGACTCTCACCTGCACAGTCCTGGGCCACATATACACACACATGCTGCAAGTCAGGTATGTATTTAGATCCCATCTCAATTGCCTCTCTGAAAACAATGAAAAAATACATTAACGACATTAAAAATTTCCTCAACACTGTTTGAAAATAAAAAAAAATCTTCCTACATATATTGATAACTGGATTTATTTATTTATTTATTTATTTATTTTTTACTTTATTTATTTTTTTTTTTTTTTATACATTCAACCCACTTAGCGACTCACTTGAAAATATAAGCGACAGAAGCCGGGCCGTACCAATCGCCCGCGTGCTTGCCGAGTTTATGCCCGAGGTGCACTAAGTTATGGAGGGAGAGGGGGCAGTGGGGGGAGGGGGAGTCTCCGAACCAACGGATGATGTTACGGTGGATGAACTCTTCCGGTGAGTCCACATCCACACTCCTCTTGTCATGCCTCCAATCTGGGGTTAAAAAAAAAAAAGTGAGATGAGAGAAAAATGGGATGATGTTTTATTTATTACTACGTGTTGTCGTACCTTCAAAACATTATACTTATTTACTGTAAGGCATAATAAAATGTTTCAAATGTTTCTAATTTGGTGTTAAAAAAAGACTGAGATGCAGGAAAAATGGGAAGATGTGTTATTCATTACTAGGTGTTGTTGGTGTTGTTTAGTAAAGGGAAAGGATGTTTACTTCCATGAGAGAGAATTGATACTTCACCTTCACCCTTGTTAGTTTCTTTTTATCTTAGAATTCCTTGTAACTAGATTATATTTTATCATCAACAGTGTCTATCATTATCATTATTATTATCATCACCCCAAAAACCGTCACTCATTCCATTTTTATCTAAGTATTCCTTGTAACTAGACTAATATTTTATCATCAACAGCATTTATCATTATCATTATCATCATCACCATCACTCTGAGAGGCTCACCCGTGCCTAGGAAGCGTCTGATGAGGGCCTGAGCCACCATCATCTGTCCTGAACGCAGCATGCATCCCCAGCCACAGTCAGTAGTGAGGCTGGAGTCTTGCAGGGTAGGGAACTGACGCCGGTATGTACACCAAACTAAGCTGTGAAAGTGTCTCTTGAAGGCCTCCATCCCATGCCTCTCCACCTCTACTGTAATGAGGTGATTTGGTTGTAATTACTCTTATTAGTGTTATACCTCTTAAGTTAACTGTAATGAGAGTTAATTTGATCATTGGAATTACTCTCATTAGTGCCATTCTTAATTTAACTTAATGAATTAATGACATTCTTCCATTCCTACTTAACTATTGACTAACTACAGTATATAGAAAATGTTAATGTTCTACTTCCTGTGTATCATTTCATTCAAGTCACTCAGGTTATCAACACAAGGAAACTCAAGTGAAAATCTATGAAGAACTGATGGAAGTACAAAAGGAAGAAAAAAATACAGAACAGTCACTCAATCTCAATCTCAATGCTTCTTTAGGGTTGTATTCTAACTGTACACAATATAAATAAAATCGATTACATTACAGTACTCTGATTTGTCACGGTACAGCACTTTTTATGTATTCAGCTGTCACGCTACATAGAATAAATGGTATAATATTATCACCCACACCCTCTCCTGCATACAGCACAAGATCAAACATCATTCATAGCCATCAAGATACTATCAATCATGCTTATAAATATCTTAGTCATATCTAAATCCTCTTATATATACCTTAAGACTCTGACTCACTCACTCTCTCTATCTATCTATCTGTCTCAGGGTAAAGTTAAGATGTAGACAGATTCAACTAAATTACACTAAATTCTACTTTACTAATGATGTCGTTAGAGAGTAGAATGATGTAATGCAATACAATAAATTATTTTTAAAACAAACTGAACCACAGTCTTACATAGGGCAATGAGACCCGACATCTTAATAACTGTTTGACTTGTGTTCAATTTTTACTAAGCTTCTCTTATTGCATTTCCTTTAAGATATGTTCAGTTCTATGATAAAGGCAGACCATTTAGTTTAAAATCTAAAGTCTGTGAGGTCTGAATTTACATGTAATTGTATGTAACTGTATGTAATTTTCTCTCCTCTCTCTTCATTGATTAACCCACAACGTCATAAAAAGTATAGAAATAATTATCAACATCCTACACACTCACCATGGTCTCCGTCCTCCCCATCAGCTCCCAGACTCTTGTGGTAAACTGAACCCAACAAGTACACAGGAGAGTCTCGGGAAAAGTTAGTCTTCAGGTTCACAGTCCAGCCTGCAAACACACACTCAGTAAGGCATAGTATAACTTGAAGGAACACGTACACACACTCTAGTTGATTAATGCAAAGTTTGGGTAGAGCTTAATGTGAGTCTGTTGTTTCTATATTACCCCTTTTTTAGATTGTATATCTATTTTTTTAGTTATCTTTCTACATGATATATTGTTCTCATGTTAAATAATCACGTTTTTTGTCATATATTCTCTCTCTCTCTCACCGTATTTCACGTTGTTCCACAGACCAAGCATCTTCGTCTTAACGGAAGTCTCTGTGTCGAGGGTCAAGGCAGCATTCTTGCCCACCTGCTGCTGCTGCTGTTGTTGTTCCTGTTGTTGTTGTTGTTGTAGTTGCTTTTCTGTGGCTGGTGAAGATGAGGATGAGGTGGTGGAGGAGGAAGGAGAAGTTGATGAATTAGAAGAAGATGAAGAGGGGGTGAAGTATGACTTGAGAAGTGATGCAGACATGGCCAGTGTGTGTGATGGAGGAAGACTCTTCACCTTGGACCAGGTGGAGCCTCCCTTAGACCCATCTGGAACGGAACTCATCTGGTTGCGGCCAGCAATCAGCTCCACACCCAGGGGCAGGTGGCTTGCCCCTGTGGGTGGTCCTTCCCTTCCCTCAGGGGCAGAGCGGTGCACCAGGGATCCCTTGGTACCCCTGGTGGTGGGCTGGGTGTCCAACTCTGGCACGGGAACACTCATGCCTCCAGCCGGTAGAACAAAGTACTTAGTGCGTTCCCTGGTGGGACTGAGAGCCTTGGACAGCTTCACCCGGGTCACCTTCCCCCGCCGGTGGCCTTGAGGGGGCTGGGGCGGGGGTGGCTGGGACGGGGGGGGCGGGTTGTCCGGGCGGTCGGTGAAGTGGTCTGGAACAAAGTTTGATCCTGGTCCGGTCCACATGAGTCCCTCGGTACACTCCTGAGCCAGGGCCACGGGTGACTGGGGGGGGTGGGGGCTCTTAGCTGCCATTGGACCATTGGGGAACGTCCTCCCTGGTGGGTGTGTTGACCCTCCACGATCTGAGGGAACGATAGGGTCATCAATAACGAATTACCTTCCATATCATTAAAAGTACTTAACAATAACTGCATCGGGTTAATACAAATCACTATAACATTATATTGATTAATAACACTCCCTTCTTCTGCCTTCTGCCCGTTTTTGATCACCTCCACTTAATCTACCTTTTTTTTAATTAACTTATCTAATTAATTAACACAAAATCTTGACTAATGCGATGAATTTCTGGTGCAACATTTGATTTTATGATCCTATAGATGGTGAATGAATTAATTTTAACCTTATTTTTCATTGCACAAACCTCATTTCTACGTTGTACCCAATCTGCAATGATCTAAGGGAAGCCGAGGGAAATGATCACTTCTAAACTAAACCTAACACCACTTAACACTTAACACAGAGACCAAGTGTGTATGATCAAGAAGTTAGATTCGACATAACAAAATATCAAAGTTAATGTGAAAAGTTAAGTTTATTAAGCTAAGTAAGGTTAGGTTAGGTTAAGTTTTTTTTAACTTTTATATTATGATCAAAAAAATATTGTGTGTTATTTTGATCAAAGTAACAGTTTCTTTAGAGTGTTGAAACTGTGTGTAATATGACCAAAAATATATATAACACGTATAAGAAAGGAAATATGACTGTGTTGTTATTACGAATCTTCAACAAAATATTTACGTAACCTAACTACCTCATCATAACTACCAGATGAAATAATAACTATGCATAAGATTAGTAATGCATAGAACAAGAAAGGAAAAATAACTGCATTGCTAATACGAATCTTCAAAAATAAATTCACTTAACCTAACCTAACTATCTCTACATAACTACCTGATGATCTAATAACTGTATAAAATAAGTAACAAAATGGACAAGAAAGGAAATATAACTGCATTGTTACTACGAATCTTCACCAATAAATTAACTTAACCTAACTTTCCTTCAATCAACTTCCACCATACTTACAAACTTATATAATAACTGTACTATCACTACTTATAATTACATTCAATACTAGTAAAGTTAAACACACACCTATCATGAAAATAAGGTAGAATTAGGTCACATAAATATACCTACATTTTCCTATCTATGAAACACGAATACAGTTTTAGAATGATAGAAAATACAGTAGATTGAAAATACAATAGATATACAAGAGTAGAATATTAAATCACCAGGTAAATATTCACATCTCTCACTGAAATCAAGTACTGTGTGTGTATTCCTACGTGTGTGTGTGTGTGTGTGTGTGTGTGTGTGTGTATTTCTATAGTGGTTATACATACATACACTATGGTATGTATACAGAAAATAACATAAAGTAATAATAATTTAAATTCCCGCACTAACATACCTGATTTTTAGTATAATATTTATGGTAATTAAAAAAAGACGTAATTTGGTTATAATAAAACCTAACTTATTTTTTTGATTTACACTAAAAATACTTGAACTCCGTAACAAAGGCATGAATTTCAGTAAGTTATACAGAGAGAAATAAGAGAAAGTATTAGGAGGTGCACCAGGACCATGGATCAAGGACACAGAAGACGATCTTGAAACACCACGAAACAGGAAATAAATTATACCAAAGAATATAACATAACATAACATAACTCCCACCATAAACCAGGTACTCTAGACACCATTAATTACTCCCACCTATTAGTTACACTCCTAAAATATCCTTAACCAAAAAAATAGGTGAAACTCTACCCAGTGTACCCATTAAAATTAGTGTAAAGATGGAATGTTTACCGAATGGATCCATATTCTCCCTCATTTTCACCAGTACCTCAGCTTCACATCAATCTGCATGGTGTTAAGTCCTTGTTCTAGTCAATGTTATGCTTCACCTTGCTGATGAAAGCGCCATAGGATCTAAAAGTGACGTGAAATAAGGAGAAACAGACCCCTGCCTCCACTCCGTCACTCTCAGCCTTCACTTCACTACACTGACTACACAGGTAAACAAATACATGATATCGTACGTGTGTCGCCAACTCTCGTACTTTGCAATACATAGATAAATACAATAAATAATAGCTTAATATGTCTAAATTGTACGTAATATAATTCTCCATTTTTTTATGTGGCTATTTCATGATATAATTTGAATTGGATGGGTATGTTTATGTATTTCTTATAATTTAAATGTCATTCCTTTTAATTAAAGCAATCTGTAAATACAAAATTATACAAATGATGAGCTCTGGACACATATGTTGCATTGCAAATATAGCTACCAAAGTGTTGAGCTAAATAAGTGGTGATGTTTGCAAGCAGACATGTCAATGAGGTTTACAGATTTCATCAACTTCCCTTAAACTATTTTTCTTATGAGGCGTCAAGCAAGCTGCACGAGCATAAGCTGAGCTGGAATAATCTTGCTCGATGCAGTAAGCTAGCTGTGAGGTGACTAGTGACTTGATTGCTATACCAGAAGTCAAGTTCATCTGGTCCTTTTATAATAGTTCCCGCTGCTCACTCACTCCCTTTCATCTCAAGTGTATTATCATCTTCCCATGCAAGTAGAATGATAAGTTACGATAATATACATGCATAGGCAAGTGGTTGCTGTATTATCCTTATAAGTAACAATAATTAAACCATAACCTGATATAATAAGCTTCCCACACCATATTTATAACTTTTTTTCTCTCATTCTTCCTTTTTCCCCTCTGCGGCAGACTTCGAGGCTGTCCTCCACTTCACCTTCAGCACAGACAGAACCTTGCCCTTACATGCCCTCTGGTGGTGGAGGGCGGCGACCGGATAGGATGTAGTAGTGTACCGCCTCAGTAACAAGACACTATACAGCCTCCCATTGTTCTACCCTGGCCGAGGTGATGGAGTTCTAACAGCGGAAACTCCATCACTTCAGTAAGATGCTTCGCTGGTCTGAACTAGAGTTATTGCACCCTTTGCCTCTCCTTAGTCCCGGTTCTCCTCTTTCTTCTTGCAGGCAACCATGAATTCAACTCTCCTTCCTACATCCCTTCTTCAGACTTCCCTTCCCTCACGCCTTAAACACATAGACTTGTAAACAGTGTAGCCTATGTATGTATGTGGTATTTCAACAATTAAATCATGCAAACTCTAAACAATAGCAGAATGAAGGGCTGTTGTAGCTATATATTCAAAGTAACGTCATTCTTGTATTGTATTATCCTTCCCTAAATATGTGTTTAATCCTTTGTGACAAGGGATAACATGAATTAAAACAGTTTAGGTGGTATTATATCTCCTTAACCTCGCCTCCCACTCTTTCCCTCCCGTCCTCTCCTCTCACCCTGTTGTCAAGATGCTCCCTACGTCCATCCCACCTTTCCCTTTCACAAACCCAGAATTCACAATAAAAGTTCATCTATGACTAACCTAGCTACAGTTTCAGCGAGGCATAGTCACCTCTTGTATAATAGAATAATGTACACTTGTTATTTCTGTGACAATTGTAATAGAAGTAAACAGTCGGTGAATTTTCGGTTGGGTGGGGCACGGTAAGGGAAAGCGGTGAGACACAACCACAAACTACAAAAAAACTAACTAAAAAAACTATATATAACGTTAACTTATGCAACACAAAACATACTAGACACCAGACAGAGTATATTGCAGCGGTCTATGAACTCTGACTGTGCCACTAATACCGTAATCACGTCTCTTGATGCTTCTGTCTTGGCGAAATGGCAACTCTTCTCAACTCCTGTGTGGGTCGAGTCTCTGGGACGGGGCAGGGCAGGGCAGGGCAGGATAGGGTAGGGTAGGATAGAGCTGCCCACAGTGCCTCCAGATGAACCAAGCCACCCTCTGAGGCAGACTAGCAGACTGTGTGTCATCATCATTCCTCTTTCAGACAGCGGAGGGACACGACACTATCATCCTCAGTGAGTAGAAAGTAACATGAAAGCAATTTAGTAGCTCTTACTTAATAGATAAACGTACTATATAAGTTTCATGTAATGTTAAATGTGAAAGTATAGGAGTCAATAACCGAATTGTGATTTCAGCAGCGTATCAACTGAATAGATTACTAATGTTAGTCCTTTTTCTTGAATTATTATGTGTTTCGAAATAACATGATAGTTACCCTGTAAAATAAAGTTACAACGAATGTGTAGAAAACTGGTATAATTATTCATGTAATACCATCTTGTAGAGTGTTGTGTGCGAGGAGTGAAGGAGTGACGGGTGGTGGGAGGAAGGAAAGGAAAGGAGATGATCGTGTGTGGGCGGCTGGTGGGTGTCAAGGGGGGAAGGGGGAAGGGATGCAACAGCTGTTTTGTACATGATGTCAAGAAACGGCTGTGAGGAGCGAATGTATGGCGTGATTCCTTAACGTCTTTGCCATGAAGAATTGGTGTGTGTGTGTGTGTGTGTGTGTGTGTGTGTGTGTGTGTGTGTGTGTGTGTGTGTGTGATCAAAGTGTAGTAACCTCACCACCACCAAATTATAAACAAAGAAATATTTACACTATCACCACGCGTAATTTCACAACCTCTTTCCATAACATTCAGTGATTTCTCCTCGAGGATAATTTAACACATTGAGGAGGAGCTAAAATGGCACTGTCTGGCACTCTATCATGACCTCGATGCTAGCTAGAGTGAGTGGCACTAGAACAACACAACCTTGTTCTCTTCACCACAACCACAACAACCACCACTGCTCATCACCACCACCACCATCACCATCACTACTACTACCACCACCACTACTACTACTACCACATCCATCATAATTCAGAGCTACCTCAATCATTTAAAGAAGGGAGTGTGTGTGTGTGTGTGTGTGTGTGTGTGTGTGTGTGTGTGTGTGTGTATGAAGAGACGCTCTGTTTTGTGTTTCTTTTTTTCTTTCTTTCTTTTTTAGTGCGCATATGTTTGCTCATTTGATCTCTTTTTCCGCATTAGCATTTTCTCCAAACGACATTATATTTATTGTCGGCTTTTATTTCGTGCAAAGGAATTGTATATTTTCCTTACAATTCAAGACAATGGTAGGCTAACAACTTAGGTTTATTATAACTATTAACAAATATATTACCAATGAAGTAAACATTAATTCTACATTGTTCAATACCAATATCTTACTAGTTAGGTAAATTCGTGTAATTATGAATAACTTTGCATAACGATACCACAAGACCAATATTTTTTTTCTTTCAAACTGTCAAAAAAAAAAAAAACGGTATTATTTTCGTAATTTTCACGGGATAACTAAAAGACCAAGGAAGAGGCACCGTAAGGGACGCTCTGAGGGTGAGAGGGGCTTATGAAGGTTCGAGAAAGAGGAGGAGGTCAGGAGAAGAAGAAAGAGGAGGAGGAGGAGGAGGGAACACGTGGTTTACTAGAAGAAGAAAAAAAAGGAATGTTAGGACAGAGAAGGAGGTGGGCGGAGCTGGAGGGAAGGGAAGGGTGGTGTGCCAGGAAGGAGATAGGGAAAAGTAAACTGATAGTGAATGGCTAAAGGGAGACCATGCACACACTCTCTCTCTCTCTTTCTCTCTCTCTCTCTCTCTCTCTCTCTCTCTCTCTCTCTCTCATCTCTCTCTCTCGATAATGATAATAATACTCTATCTATCTATCTATATTCCTGGCTTATTCCCTATTTAAAGTGTGTAGCCAAGGGTTCAGGGAGATTCTACTCTCCCCTCCCCTTCTGTGCCTCGTCTTTTCACAGGGGAGAATACAGAGAAGGGGCTTCCCAGACCTCTCGCTCCCTGCCTTTTATTCGCCTTTTACGATTTATCACTTTCTTTATTAATCTATATAATTCCTACGTAAACCATATACTTTAGGAGTTACTAGAACAAAGAAAAACATTGGATTTGCAAATGTGATAAGTGTTCATCTTTGTTGAACTTCGTGAAAATATCGACACCTCTAAATCATGTATAAAAATCTTATGACTCAATTTTCTAATGATTACTATGATTTCAAACCTTATTCCACCCTTGGTTGTCAAATAGAATTAATGGAAATAACTATATTAAAGGAGAGGTCAGTGTACCCTGCAGAGCCTCCTTGTTCTTGAGGAAGTGTGGCGAGGCGGGGCGGGGCGAGACAGGGAAGGGCGGGGCAGGGAAGGGCAGGGCAGGGTGCGACGAGCTTCTCCTTCCCTTCCTTACACGTCACTGGTTTATTTTCCTTTCTATCCCTCATGGTAACAGCGCGTTCGTTCATCTACGCACAATTTTCAACCATACGTGTTTACATTATACATTGTTCGTATGTGAATGTGTTAGTATATGTGGGCGGATTTTTTTTTTTTTTTTTTTTTTTTTTTTTTTTTTTACAAACCTTTTTCTCGTAGTTTTTCTGTGATGTTCATGATTTTCATGATTTTTTTTTATTATTAATTTTTGTTTTCATCCCTCCTCTCTTCACTTGATCTTGGTTCTGTAAGATGAGATGGTTTTGTTTGCTTGAAAATCGGATTCAGTCAACGAATATTTCTTGTGCTGGACAATTTTGTTCCTTAATTCGACTATAGTTTCAATATTCATCAATAAGTTCATTTATTAATTCATTCCTTCATTAATCATTCTTAAATATCTTTCCTTTTTTCACTTTTCTAACATCAAAATATCATGTGGTGTTATTCATTTATATTCTGTCTATTTTTCATCATTCATCTCACTTTCCTTATCCCATCATTCCTTACCTCTTTCGTAACTTCTCTCTCTCTCTCTCTCTCTCTCTCTCTCTCTCTCTCTCTCTCTCTCTCTCTCTCTCTCTCTCTCTCTCTCTCTCTCTCTCTCTCTCTCTCTCTCTCTCTCTCTCTCTCTCTCTCTCTCTCTCAAACAACTTGCATTGCCTTACATATTTGCTTAGTTTCAACACCTTCCGCCAGGCTTCATCTCGCACTGTGGGTACAAGCGTCAGCAGTGTAATGTCAGCCTGGACTCAGCTGTCATCACCCTGTCAGCATTGCATTGTGATGACTAGAATGATGAATATAATGATGATGACTATGTAGCACTTGGGTGTAAAAAAGTGCAGTGAGATGACTAAAGTTACATTTCTCTCTTCTTATGTGTTTTTGTTTTTTTTCCTGTTGTCTGACGTTTTCATGTTATAGTAAGGTCAGTCTGTGTATAGTGCTCTCTCTCTCTCTCTCTCTCTCTCTCTCTCTCTCTCTCTCTCTCTCTCTCTCTCTCTCTCTCTCTCTCTCTCTCTCTCTCTCTCTCTCTCACACACACACACACACACACACACACACACACACACACACACACACACACACACAGAACATGTGTTTATAAACTAAATAATGACGTAACTCACTAAATTATTCTGAGGGAAGACAACATTTTTTCCCCAGTTGGTAAATTTTCCTTATTATTGTTATATTTTGTTATGTTCAAGCTCAAATTAGAATTATTATTAACAGTATTATTATTAGTAGTATTAGAAGTAGTAGTAGTAGTAGTAGTAGTAGTAGTAGTAATAGTAGTAGTCATCGTCGTTGTCGTTGTCGTCGTCGTCGTCGTCGTAGTAGTAGTAGTAGTAGTAGTAGTAGTAGTAGTAGTAGTAGTAGTAGTAGTAGTAGTAGTAGTAGTAGCAGCATTATAACTAGTAGACCTATTATCATTATTCAATTTTACATCTTTACATCACCAAGACATCGTTTAGGAAGGTCAAAAAGGAATTATGGATAAAGCTTTTGTTCGGTTGTAAAGCGTAAGCCTCTGTCATGGGTGGCTGTACCTCCATCAAGCTTAGTTCAGTTTTATAAAAAGATAGGTTTGTTTACGTGACAAGTCCCCACTCTTCTCTCTCTCTCTCTCTCTCCTCTCTCTCTCTCTCCTCTCTCTCTCTCTCTCTCTCTCTCTCTCTCTCTCTCTCTCTCTCTCTCTCTCTCTCTCCCTCTCTCTCTTTGCTCCTTATTTGTTATTTTTACTAAAGTTCATTACGATACTGAATGTGTGTGTGTTTTTTTTTTTTTGTGAGAGAGAGAGAGAGAGAGAGAGAGAGAGAGAGAGAGAGAGAGAGAGAGAGAGAGAGAGAGAGAGAGAGAGAGAGAGAGAGAGAGAGAGAGAGAGAGAGAGAGAGAGAGAGAGAGAGAGAGAGAGAGAGAGAGAGATAGAGAGAGAGAGAGAGAGAGAGAGAGAGAGAGAGAGAGAGAGAGAGAGAGCCACGTGGCACCTTCTCTCTTCACACGCCCGTCTCAGTGCCACTCCCATACCCACGCATAGATGACGAGGAGGAGGAGGAGGAGGAGGAGGAGGAGGAGGAAGACTAGGAGGAGGAGGAGGAGGAGGAGGAGAAGGAGGAGGAGGAGGAGCGGCCCTCACACCTATTTCAAGTCCGGGTGTCGTTAAGTAGAAAATTAGAATATATATAAATGTAAATAAAGTTAAGTAATTTTCTTGAATTTCATAATCTTGTGTTTTTATTATTATTTTTTTTTTTATCATCTATGTTTCTTTTCCTGTCCCTTTGTTGCATGTTTTCTTACTTCAACGTTCTCTCCTCCTCTTCCTCCTTCTCCTCCTCCTTCTCCTCCTACTCCTCCTCCTTCTCCTCCTTCTCCTCCTCCTCCTTCTTCTTCTTCTTCTTCTTCTATCATGTTATCTTATTTTATATTGAAAAGTACTTATTAGTCTCGAATCATTTATACATTAAGCTTCCCATTTCAACGTATATATATATTTTTTGTTGTAGTTTCACTCACGTTTGTTGTTCATTTTCTTTGCAGAGATGAAACTGCTATGGATGCTGGTGGTGGCGGTGCTCGTAGCGGGGACTACAGCAAAGGTAATGATAATGATAATAATAATAATAATAATAATAATAATAATAATAATAATAATAATAATAATAATAATAATAATATATACTTTATCTACTCTTCTTGTGTAATACAGAACAGAAACTTGCTTTGAATTGGGCTCTTACTTCTTTCTTAAGGAACATACTTATAATACTACAGGATATATATGTACAACTACAGACGACTATATAGATACTCTTATATTAGTTCATTACCTCCCTTTTCCTCCACCCGTAAGCTTAAGCAAGACATATGTAAATTCTTTCTTCCCTTTTATATGTATGGGAGGCTAGCTAAGGCGTATAAAAGGTATATAAAGAGAGAACATTTTCAGATTGCCACTATCAGAAAGTTTATACAGAAAATGAATACTGTAAAGGGTGTGTGTGTTTGTGTGTGTGTGTGTGTGTGTGTGTGTGTGTGTGTGTGTGTGTGTGTGTGTGTGTGTGTGTGTGTGTGTTCATCGTGTATGATACGATAAAGTTTAAATGGTTGGTAAGTTTTCCTTCTGCAAAAATCATTATACTCCTCTTGAGATGAAACACACACACACACACACACACACACACACACACACACACACACACACACACACACACACACACACACACACACACACACACACACAATAATTTTCCTCATTGTAACCATATGTGTGTGTGTGTGTGTGTGTGTGTGTGTGTGTGTGTGTGTGTGTGTGTGTGTGTGTTAACAACTGCAACAACACCTAATTAACTAGTCTTCAATCTTCGCTATCCATTATTTATCCTAAGCACCTGAGATGATAAAAATATAAAACACGCAACGTCATTAAAAAAAAAATTAATAAAAAAAACAAACAGTAATAGAGAAGTAAGTGGAAATATAATAATAAAAAATGTCTTAGGAATAGCTGAGACACATTCATAATTAGGACGAAAGATGATATTATATTATAGTAAACAAGAACTGCTATGTGTAAACTAATTAGTATATTACAGTATTTTCATCTTATAAGGACTTCTTCTTTGGTATGTACTTTGTGATTGATGTATTGATGTTTTCCAGAAGATTCACAAGAAAGCCACTTCTGACGCTGACAAGAAACACATTGAGGACATTGAACAGAAACTAGAAAATATTAAGGAATTAGAGGCTGAGGTGAGAAAATATACTCATGCATTGCTATATTATTTTGACTTCCCTAATATTTCACTCCTGGGATGTACTGAGTCACTTCATCCTCTGTCTTTAAAAAATGGTTCTTTTAGGAATATTTGGTATAAGTTTGCATCATTAGTTTTAGAACTTTGATATGTGTATGTCATTTACAAGTATTACAAGTTTAGAAAGCACTCTATTACATGAAATACAGCAAAGTTTCATTCACTACAGCTTGAAAGAGAACTTGAGGTTGAGGAAGAAGAAGCAGAAGCAGAAGAAGAAGAGGAGGAGGAGTCATCAGATGAAGAGATTGAAACGCCAGAGGAAGCAGTACAGGAGGAAGGATGGGAAGAATATGAACCTGAACAAGAATTCCAAGGAGGTACAGTAACCGGATTTTTTAAATTAATTTTTTTATTCATTTTATATATTCATTTGTTTTATTTGTTTAGTTGTGTATATTTGCAAAAAGCTAGAAGGCAGTTAAAAAATCAGTTGTGTTATAGTGAAGTTACTAATACACTTCAATACATAAATTTAATTAAATGATGGTGATATAGATTCATACATAGATAAATAAATAGATAGATATACACTCCACATTTTTCAGGTAGATTCCATAACATATCCATACAAAAATAAGGTTAAAAATGCCACCTCACCTCAATCAGTACAAAAAGTATATGCATGGTCTCTAAAAACATGAATAAGTAATAATGTTTGATGATTCGTATACCTGCAATAACTTAGTGTTCCTTTGTGGTGCAGACCCTTGCCTTGACGTGTACTGTGGTGCTGGCAGGATCTGTACTATTGATGATAATGGTGGAGGACAGTGTGTGTGTGTTAATGCCTGCGAGAGTGAGGTTGATTCACGGCGTAGGGTAAGTCTGCATGCCTTCCTCTCCGATTCTAGGACCAAAGTACGTATGGAAATAGTTCGTATGTATAAAGTTCGTACGCAATTGTTTGTAAGCAAATGTTCGCAAGGGATAAAGTTCGTTTGAAAAAAGTACGTACCAAAAAGTTCGTACGCTAAAGTTTGTATGCAGACATTCGTATGGTACGTATGTATATATGTAAAATATTCATAACGACCTAACCTAACTTAACCGATCCTAACGCGTACGAACATTTTTCTAACGAACATTGGCACGACGAACATTTAACCTTACGATTTTTTTTCCATTACGATTTTTTTCCATTACGAACTTTTGACATGACGAACTTTATACCCTACGTACTTTATCCTGACGTACTTTAGGCAAACGAACTTTATCTTACGAATTATTGCCATACGAACTTTTTCTATACGAACTTTTGTCCGGAACCCTTCCTCTCCCTGTGGTAATTGTTGGTGTTGAGTAAGGTGTGATTAGCATAGTTCACCATTAAATAAAAAGTTTTCTCTCCTCATGTAATGGTTTAATCTAATAATTGTGATAAATGAGGTTATGATGATGATGTGTGTAGGATTTGAAGCTTTGCAACTCAAAATATTGTGTTTAGAAGTCAAAGAAAAAGTAATTAAAAGAAATGTTGTTATTATGATGAAAAAGATTTAGAAGTTTCGAAACATAACTAAAGGTAAATTGACCTTAACTCTTTAAAAGTTCCTGTTTTTTAGCGAGTTAACCTTCTTTTTTATTCCACTGAGATTCACATAAGCTTATATATTGAGCTATTGGCATTAAAAGTCAATTCCTTACCATCTGTCGTCCTTTTAAAGCCCCCAGTCTATCTCCTCGTGTCAGAAAATAATAATTGTTTCTTTCAGGTGTGCAGTAACATGAATGAGACTTGGATGTCAGACTGTGAGCTGTACAGGCAAAGGTGTCTGTGCCAGGAAGGTGATGAAAGCTGCCTCAACGCTGACTACAAACACACCCACATCGAGTACTATGGGGAGTGTCAGGAGATGCCGGTGAGTGGGCGGGAGGAGGACGACCTGTGAAGACTGGGATGAATGTTTGTAAAAAGTAGATGAATGTATGATGGCTTAGTTGTAAAGTGGTTGTTAGGTTAATCTTTAAACTGCTATAAGGAATGTCAAGAGTGCTGGGAAGTTGATGAAGAAGATTAATTGATTTTGTTGTAAGAAGCGTGTATAGTTTCTGATTAATTAAGAGTGTAGGCAAAGATTTTATAGTTTGTAAAGGGCTTAGAGTTATCAGATCTTGTGCATATATGGGTGGAGAAGATATGTATATGAGATCAAAACCCATATTATAAAAGTTTGAATTATGTTTGAGAGTTCAATTTATGTTGTACCTTATATCTAGTACAGTGTATTTTTTTCTTTATTACAACTATTCTCTAATATATGTACCCATCATTGTACCCCCAGGAGTGTGTTGATGAGGAGCTGGAAGACTTCCCTCGCCGTATGAGTGAGTGGCTGTTCCATATCATGAGGGACATGGCAGACACGAACACACTGAGTGAACACTACATCAGGCTGGAGAGGGAGGCCGAGGAAGACCCCAAGAAGCAGTGGTCCTACGCTGTGGTGTGGAAGTGGTGTGACCTTGACTCTCACCCCAAGGACAAGTAAGTGTGTGTTGGATGGCTTTGTGGAATCTGAGACCAATATAAATTAAAATGTTTCTATAGTGTATTACATCTCAGGATATCATCTTGGTAAACCTCTCCTAAATTATTCCAATCCGTACATTTTTAAAACTTTTGAAATAGGTAACTGAAATACTATACTAAAGACTACAATTGAAAAACAGTTGAAAACATTATATTAACCTTTTTTTAAACCTTTAAATACATGTAACAAATTACTATATGTATGTTGATAGAATACACAAACGTGGGCGGCCTCAGGAAGACAACGTTCTTCCTCGTAACAATGACACAAACGTCCGCCATTATCATATTCAATTAATGTTGTTGTCTTCACCATTATCGTATTCCAGTTACTTACTTACTAAAAATGATGCACGGATTGGAAAGATAAAGGAAAGGTTTAGCGAACAACATTTTCTTTCCTGAGATAAAATGCATTATACTAAAAACAGAATATATATGAGGAACACCTGAGAAAGACAAACTATTAAATCTGTATCACGATCTATGAGAATTGACCACAAATCATTTCGTCATTGCTTTAAACTCGGTTATTTCACCAAGTTAAGTAATACACTGTTACAAACCGAAGAGTATTTATAACCAGGAGTATCTAATGATGTGTGGGCACGCGTCTCCTCCCCAGAGCTGTATCCCGGCATGAACTCTTCCCAATAAGGGCTCCACTCTTCACCCTTGAGAACTGTGTCGCTACCTTCCTTGACTCCTGTGATGTCAACAACGACCACGCCATCACCTTGAGGGAGTGGGCCACCTGCACCAAGCTATCAGATGTAAGTTACCCAAACACTGTACTTGTTCCTCCTTCCTTGACTTACATCCATCTGTATTCTCTCACATCTTTACCGATTGGCCTTTTGTGTTCCTCGTACACCATACTGCATTAGAGTCAATTAATTCCTTCTCTCGATCCAACATACATCCTATAAATATTAATGTATTGATAAATCCAGTATTGTAATTGTTCTGCGTTGGGTATTAAAGTTAGTGTTCTATTTTATGTTTTTTTTATTCCACAGGATGACTTAGAGAAGTTTGAAAGCTTCTGTGAGGGAATACGCGAAGAGTAAGTCTTCTGTTGACGTCTACTGAGTGAATGGAAAAGTGATCAAGCCCAGAACTTATGCACCGTAACGTAACCCTCAAATGAAAGAAAGTTAGAGGGGAAAGTAATACGTGTTTAGCTAGTATTTTCCCCTCTTTGTGAATGAATGTGGTTAAAATTTTTATTCTTAATGTATAATTTTTTCTTTTTTTTGTAAATTACATGTGTTTTTTGTCGTATTCACAGCTGAAAGTTGATGTATTGTGTGAGGTTCTTATGTTCCCTATGTTAGTAAGATAATTTTGGTATATTTCTATAGAGGATAAAATTTTAGATAATGTAGATTTTAATTTTGCTGTAACATGGTGTGATTTTCTTTTTTCATTGTTGTTATTGGTGTTATCATTTTCAGCAATTACTATTATTATTATTGTTATTATTATTACTATTATTATTATTACTATTATTATACTTTTCTGCGTCTTTCTCAAACGCCACATTTCATCTTAACTGTGGGAAAAAGGGTAATTTACATATATAAAAAAAAAACTAATGTTGCTGTCGCCTTTTTGAACATATGTATTTCAGAACAGAAGATATGCAGTGACGTTAGAAATTGTCTTATCCTGTTATTTTTTGTTTAACTACTGACATCAAGTATTGAATGCAACTATTAGAAAGTTTATGAACATATGTATCAAACTATATATAATATTTTTTCCCATCTGGAGTATAAGAAGATATTTTGAATTTGATTATATTCAAAACAAAGGAACAGTTTCTTCTCACCCTACATGCAATATTTAAATTTGTATGCATAATTTTGATCTATAGGGTGAGGAAATAATTTTTACATATTCATGATTCTTGAAAGTGACACAAAAACAAATAATTATAACATGTGTTTCAACTTTCATGTTACGCTCACTTTGCAATCTATAAGTAATATATGATTTAGTGTAATACAGACAATTCTAGAGACGACAATTAGTCTCGTAGGAAAGTCTCCCTCCCATCATACATAAAGTTTTGAATTGCATTGAATATATCCACATAAAGCCTATCAAGCCAATCAACACTCAACAAGATGTCACGTGCATGCCTTCTAGTACTACGATAGACTTCATAGTTTAATCCATGGGCGTCAAATACAATAACGAAAGAGTATTTAAGGAGATATTACCATTTAAATCTTTAGGTGTACTATGTTATGCTGCTTGTACAAGGTCAGCCTCGTAATAAGGTGTTCACTTCCAACACTCGGTAGCTTGTCACTTTATAGTTACTTAAACTTACACTGCCAGTTGTGAATTTGTGAGTCAGTCCTAATGGTGCTAAATTTAGTGCATAGTTCATAAGTTTTATTCATCTTCTTATACATTTTTTTTTCTTCTTATCTGCATGAAGGTCTTTTTTTTTTATTAGCTGATTAGATAATGCTAAGTGACAATGTGACCTCAATATCCTCACATGTAGTAGGGGTTGAAATAAATTGCTTTTCTTATGTTCTGTCTAAATTCATCTTCACTATCAGACACACCCGACACCAAACTATTAATAAAGATTCACTATTCTAGGAAGTAAAATATTTTGAAAACCTCAAGATCATTCAGTTTAGTATATATTTTAATAGGAAGGTGAGAATAGAGTTTAATGTCTTATTATCAGCTGGTTTTACGATAATGAAAACAAAAATTGAAGGCCCCAACTAGCAGTCAAAACGAGAAGAATCAATACAGGAGTGAGAGTTGCAGGAAAAATACATGTTAAATTATATGAAAGAAACTAAGGTGATGATCTATTACGGTCCAGAGCAATGTATGATAGGTTAAGGCAAGGAATTATAAATGGTCCGAATCCCGCAGTACAGTATGCCAGATGTGTGACGTAGATGAGGATGAAAAGGTAGAAAAATGTGATACTAGAATGTGAGAAGTATGACACACAAAATGAAGATGATGTAAATAAGTCTGACTGAAACGTGATATGAAATACATTAAGTAGTTAAAAGGACAGGGAGGGAATGAATAGTGGTGCTGCTCGAACTGTGTGAGTGAGACTATAAAAATAATTGAAGCAGTGAATTAATGTTAGGCGATAATGTGATATGTAAGATGTAGTAGTGATGGCTAGCTTTTTTCAAACAATACATGCAGTTATAAACACGTGCCGTAGGATAAATCACGTCATATAACATAAACGGTCCTATCATCAAAATCAAGATCAAGCACACGATCTGAGTGGGAGGTTCGTGTGTGACTCGTCCCTATCACATAATTATCTTGTATTATGCATATATTTCTATTGATTTATGGTGATGTGACACATGTATATTTATGAAACACTGACCGTTGTATAGACACCTATTGGAAAGGTGAAGTCTTGTATATAACTTGGAAAAGGAACTTATGAAGACACCAGACCACTAACAGGAGTGGACACAATACCTGACGAAGTAAGTTATCAATTACTTTTTCCAATAACTGACAAATTACTTTAATATGCGAGTATATTTTATTATTGAAATAGAAATAAACTAGAGCTAGATACGAAAGAGAAGGGTTTTGGGAGTATATATTTGTCTTAGTGTTGTAGAAATATATGCTATCAAGAGGAATATACAAAAAAAAATGTCTGTCAACTAAGTTCATATTTATTTTCTAACAAGGCACCAAGCTTAGGGAGTGAAATAATCTGAAGGAAAAGGTTATAAGAGGCATTAAACAACTTAACTACAGTGAGTAACCAACAGTCAGTACTTATAAGTCACCATGAGTCATGAATCACGTTACTGACTCACCACAGATTCATTAATACCGTAAACCATGCATGTATACTTATGGTCAATTTGAATGGACTGGTAGTAGTAATCATCATCATAGTAATAGTAGTAGTAGTAGTAGTAGTAGTAGTAGTAGTAGTAGTAGTAGTAGTAGTAGTAGTAGTAGTAGTAGTAGTAGTAGTGGTAGTAGTAGTAGTAGTAGGGAAGAAAGAGAAAAAGAGAGAGAGGGAGAGAGAGAATAGTAATTACATTGATATATAGATTGTTATTATTACTGCAGTAGTAGTAAGAGGAGGAGGAGGAGGAGGTGATTATAGTTTGGACTGGTGACCTTGAAGCATCTCCTGCACCAGTCTGACAGCTTCCATAGAGGTGCCTGGGGAAATCATCACCCCATATCCACCGTGCCCATAGTTGTGCACCACCTGGGGGAGGGAGGAAGGAGGAGACAAGTACCAACACACCTTAATACACTTGTTTATATATTAGACAGTCACACCTTCTTCCTCTTCCCTGTACTCACCTTCAGGGTTCTGCCACTAGGGAAGATCATGGTCTCCTTCTGTACTCTGATGGAGGGACGGTAGGGACGCCATCCGACCCACTCCCGCTGGATCTAGGGACACGATGTTTTAGTGGTGGTGGTGGTGGTGGTGGTGGTGGTGGTGGTGGTGGTGGTGGTGGTGGTGGTGGTGGTAGTGGTGGTGGTGGTTTAGACGTGATTCAGAATGTTATTATATTTTCTTACGTATTGATTTTCTTCTTCCAATGACGTTACTGTTGTTTAGTTTTCGTTTTGTTTGTTATTGCTCGTTATTGAGCTTTTGTTTTTTAATATTTTGTGTAATTAACTTTTTTTTTAAACTTAGTATTCTTTGCTATTTTTTTTTTTAGTTTTCTTTGGTTTAACGTAACTTTTGTAACTTAATATATCTTTTGAAAATTTGTTTAACGTGACTTTCCCCACTTAGAATTATCTTAAACAGTATGTATAACTCTCCTAACTATGTATTCCTTTTATTTTTTTTAGATAACGTAACTTTGATATACACTCATGAACCTTCCTTTTACAAGTTTATCTAACGTAATTTACCTCCTGTTCTTTAATTAATTAAAGTAAATCAAACTAGTGTACCATTATATGATATCGGGTCAATCACCTTAGTGCAGTATAATGTATAATTCAATGCAAATTAACATACGTGCCAAGTTCAAGTGGTTTTTTTTTACATTTCAACTCCAATTAAGAATTCAAGCTAAAGTAATTTGATTAATTATAGTTTCTTAGAACACCTGAGCCACAGTCTGTTAGCACATCCTCCTCTCTCCCCCTCACCACGCAACACCACACCACACACCACAGTGTCACTAGGTGTGGTGTGTGCACATTGCAAACCACTTATAACCTCGTGATAATAGAGTTCAAAACAACTTCTAATACACTCAAACAGAATACAGCGTTACACTCACAAACTAAACCCATATCCTCATTTGTTAGGTAATGCATATTGAGAAAAAAAAATAAAACTTATAAATACTGCATCTTATTTTCAGGAATGCCACATCTGCTGGAATGATAACAAGTAGCAATTATACGAACTTTAAGAATCACGCTAGTTTTCCAAGTAATTAATGCCGGTAAATCATTAGATTGACTCATTATCTTATTATGTGTACTTACCTCTGCATCCTTGAGTGACGGCACAGCTTCTAAACATCTTTCCCATATGGCTTGTGAGTCGTGTTTATCCACCTTGGCGTTGTAGCTGTCGAAGTTCCTGGTGCCTCCTAGAGTGATGGCTTCGAACCCCGGGATGATATACGTGTCATAGTCCACGAAGTAAAAGTTCTTCACCCAAGGAGCTTTCACCTGTTTACCAGCGGGAGATAAACTTAAGAAACATTATAGTTCAGTTTGTTGATACACTTTCCTTCCTCATCTTCCTTCATATGTATTTTTCTAAGGCAAGTATACGTGACTATAATGATTTTTCTGGTGTGATTATAAATTATGTGATTATACTTTGTACACTTGGCCTCTGATTGGTGTCACGGTCATGTCAGAGCAGAGATCCTTGGCTCCAAATCCTGGACAGTTGCATACGATGTCGTAATGCCCCGCCAGCTCCTCCAGGCTTTCCAGATGGCGTCGTACCACCCTGCCGCCGCGCTCTGTGAATCTGGAAGTGGTGTTGGAGGCTGCGTGAGGCTTCCTGAGAGCGTTCTTGGAAGAGTTAAAAGTTGTAAGGGAGATAAAGGATGTGTTTGTGGGGACTACTGTATGTGTGTTTCAAGGGGGACTATGTTAGATCTTTGTTGGGTTTTTATGCATGTGTTTCTTTGAGGGAGAAAATGTGTCTGTTTGTTAGAGTGAGTTGTCCGTTCCTTTCCACTTAATAATCAACACGAATGTCCCCCATCAATTTCCATCTTCAACCCCGTTTTCTGTGTATCCCTCCGCTGCCACCAGAATATGATATCCTCACCGCTCCTTCCCTTTACTTACTTGCGGGTAAGATAAGGTTGGTAAATACGACACTCAGTCACGAGCGTAGTGGAAAAAGTGCCGTATTTATAGCCATGAGTCTTCAGTTCCTCTTCAGTGCATTGCCGATATTCGTCCAGGATGGGCTCCAGGAGAGCGTTCTAGCATTGGGAAAGAATGGAAGAAAGGCAGTTAGTGAGAGATTCAAACAGTGAGGAGAAAAACGTGTATGAATAGAGTTCTGAAAGGAGGGGAAAGACATGGTTTATTAGTCTGATTAGTCTGATTAGGCAGAGTTTATGAGTAAAAATGAAAGGCTGTCAGCGAGATTCAAACGGTGAGGAGACAAATTTTAAGTATAATGTTCTGAAGGGAGGGGAAAAAACATGATTTATTAGTGTATTCTGCATTTGAAGGAGGTGAGGCAGAGTTTATAAGTTAATTGATATTCTCGTACCCAGACGATCTTCGGGTATATATTGGAGAAATGATACCCAGAGAGCGACTTCACTCCAATCTCAGCCGCGTCTTTGGACTTAAGGATTCTTTTGTAGAAATTGAAAGACTCCTTCAACCACCTCCTGTAAGTACCAAGACGAATAGGATCTTAGTGGAAGGATGCATTTGACAACATCTTGATTGTTTTCATGTTTACAATATAGAAAATCTGGCTCAAATTTTGATTCGTGCACTTATTTTTTGCCATATCATTGGTGCCACTAGTATTATCGTTTCAAAGGATACATATACTCACAAAAAATGCATACCACAGAATTTTTCTTTTCTCTTGTATACTTACAACTTACAAAATTTCACCTATCACACATTAAAAGAAAAAAAACACTCATACATGCGCAACACATCTTGCCTCCTTTCCATTAGCAAAAACAAACAAACTATAATAATAAAAATCTTCCCTTTCTAAATAATGACCTCACCTTGTCTGCTCCTCACTATCGCCTCGGAGCTGAAGGCCGGGACGGAATACTCCTGCAGCTCCGTCACTCGTTGTTTCTTGGCCAAACTTATCACCAATGATGGTAATAGAGGCTTCTGGTAGCGCTTCCTGCAGCATGGTGGCAGAGGTCAGCCCCACCACGCCTGCCCCCACCACAGCCACCTTCAGTCCGGACCCTAAATCTGCCATCTCTGCCAACCCAAAAAAGACAGTCTTAATCTATCTGTCATATATTCTTCCATTATACACTGGGTAAGTAAATGTACAAAATGGATGTACAGTTAATACTGTTTACTAAATCACCAAGATGACTAGAACAAAGCTCCTTTCACCTCTCTCTTCACCCCAATATCCCATTCCTATGTTCCTCTCCCTTTGTCTATGCCTCTCCTCTCTCTCTTATTGACTTTTCTGCCTCCTTCCAATCGTTCTCAAGGTCATTGATGTCGACGGAGGCAGAGTGAAGGGGTTCGATCCCAAAGTAGGTCCAAAATCCCCTTGAATATCTCAGGCCATTGTTTGGTGTCGTACTCTTGGCACCTTTAATAATCTGTATGTATTGTTGAATCGATATTTTGTGTGAATGTTGGTTGACTGTCACACAAATGAACACACGTGGCAAAACTATGACTAACTGCGGTCACATCATGTCACAATGGGTGTAGTAGTTGATTAGCTGTTCTTGTGAGGTTATTGACAGAAGCTCTACTACAGCGTATAATGTGAAATTATATATAGAGATATACACGATTGGTATAGTGCAGTGGTTCTTAACCTGGGTTCGATCGAACCCCAGGGGTTCGGTGAGTCAGTTTCAGGGGTTCGGCGGTTTGGTTCACCCCGCTCGTATGATTCGTGACGTCACGCTCTGCTTGGCAAAAGTCACATTGATTTGCAGTAAATATTCATTATGTTTTTGTGTGAAATTCATGTTTTGTTCTTTGAACACATTGATTTTGTGTGCAAATGATGCATGATACAGTTTGTGCACTAATACAGTATATAGTTATATACATATGTTTTGAATTTGAAGAAAAAAAAAGCACATTTTATTTTTCCAACTACGAAGGGTTCGATGAATGCATGTATGGAACTTGTGGGGTTCAGTACCTCCAACAAGGTTAAGAACCACTGGTATAGTGGAAAGGGCGTGACCAAGACAGCCTAGATGGTAAATAGGCGGCCTCGGCGTGACCCAGCGACCCACAGGTCACAGGTCAACTGAGACGACACTGCGATAGAGGAATGGCCGGTCAGAGAACGTAGGAAGGTTGTGCTCACAGCCTGCTCAGTTAATTAAGTCTATCGGACATGAGAGGGAGTCACCAAATTGACTCCAAACTGTCCATCATGTTTACTCAACTAAGCAACTAAACAGCGTTGAGGATGATGAAAAATTGATCTCTTCCTCATGGGTGATGCTTAGTGTCGCTCCTGAAGAAATAGACCATACTAGGGCTCTGTACCTTACATAGATCCTGCGTGCTCAGGGTATAAGGGACTCCTAACCACCACACTCTGGGGCCAAGGTGACCTATCAGACCACTGTCATAACAACGAGACTTTACCTGAAGCGTGTTAGACTTGGCTTGAAATGGTTCCGTGGATGTTTTCAAAGATCGTGATTTACCCTCCACAACGTAAAGATATGTAGTGTTCAATTGGTATTTCTTATAAAAAGTGAAGATAAGATATTCACTTGTTGAGTTATCGTATGTCTGATGTGAAAAACGAATGATGTTGACTGAACATTATCAGCTGTTCTAGGCTTATCAGGAGTACCTTGTGTTTTTTTGTATTATCAGGAGTCTGAAGGTTGTTGCCAATGCGATAGTGACGCGGAACCAACCTGAGTAATGATGTAAAGAATACTATACAGTTATACATAAGAATAACAGATACCAGAACACCTGTTGGTCTATAACAAGGATTACATACTATTCCTATAAAGTAAACTATGTGCTGGAGAACAGGATAGATCAGAATAAGGCTCTCTCCCCACCCACCTCTCCCTCCAGCAACGTGCCGGCAGGAAACAGTTAGAAGGGAACACTATGTCTTATCGCAACTTGAAACTATCTATGGTTTTTGAGCTAACTATTGAGGTTGGGAGTCTGTTCCAGTGATTAACAATTCTAACATTGAAGTGTGACTTACGCTAATTATGTTACGTCTTCGTATTTTTAGTTCCATGTCGTTACCTCTTGTTACTGTCGCATTATTCATCTCTCAAATAATAGATCTGGATTGTTTTGGGGGAATGTGTTGGAAATTTTAAAGACTTCAATCATATCTTTCGTAATTATTCACCTGTAGAGACGAAACACGTACGATGAATTACGTAATGTAAGAATGCATTTTTTTCGCTCGTCTCTGTCCTCTTTTTAACAAGTTTTGATTTTTGATATAGTTTAGTACCCAGAATGCAATATAGAGTAAAGAGAATAAGTAGTAAAGTTAACAAGATAGGTGTAAATAGTCATAGGTGAGAGAAAAATAGTGATATAATGAAGTGGTGTAGCGTTGGGTGATAGGAGATGACTCTGATTATAGGTGTTGAAGTAGAGAGGTGCAGGTGATGGGTGGAGGAATGGGTGTGATGATACCATGTCCAACCCGCCTAGTCACTGCAAGGTTAGTAAGGGTTAGGTTAGAGGGCAAGACTGGATGACAACGCATTCTGGTTCCTATATTTGGCAACGATGTGGGAGACTTATATAATTCTTAAAAGTTGTACCTCCACCACCATCTTTACTACTACTACTACTACTACTACTACTACTACTACTACTACTACTACTACTACTACTACTACTACTACTACTACTACTACTACTACTACTACTACTACTACTACTACTACTACTACTACTACTACTACTACTACTACTACTACTACTACTACTACTACTACTACTACTACTACCTTCTACTACTACTTCTACTTCTACACACACGGTGGTCTAGTGGTTAGGACGCTCGCCTCACAAGCGAGAGGTCGCGGGCTCGATCCCCGCGCCGGATAGGAGACATATGGACTAAGTCTACTATAAGTGTGTGGTCCCTGTTCACCAAACAGTTATGAGGTACCTGACCTAATTTTCAGAGCATTCTGATGATGTAAATTAATACTGGTCATATTATAGCCTGAATCTAGGTAAATTTCTCGAAGTAAATTGCTAGACAGTAAATTGCTCAAGAAATAATTCCTCAAACTATCAATTGCTCGACAGGAAATTGCTTAAGAAAATAACCTAACCTAACCTAAATAAAAATTTATCCGTTCTTGATTCTAACTTTTCAATTAATAAAAAGTTATTTTTTTTTATGAGCTATGTTTCAGATTGTTTTCTAAGTGGCAATAGTAGGATTACGTGACTCAGAAGATGATCCCAGCATTGTACATCCTTCTTGGCAACTCACCCAGTCTTTTCAGGTGTCCAAACCATCTGAATATTCATATTAAATTATTGTTGTAATTTACTTAAAAAGTAATGTCTTTTTAGGTAAACATGATAGAAAACCAAGAAAATTTATTGACTTGTACAATACAATAGATTATTCTTAGATTATAAACAAACATTCAAGACACAAACCCATATACATCAATGAATACAAGTATGTAGAAAACTATGTACGTACATGTTTGGGAGACTGCACTGTGTAAAAATTTTAAATGAAAGTAGTTGAGGAATAATATGGAGATAACATTATTGTCTTTTCCCGAGGTTATTACTTACATGTCAGATATAATTAAGGTGTTTCCCTATCAAGTCTGTCATTTTATATCGCCTCTGTCTGTATGTAGACAGTTAGGTACAGTAGGCGTTGTGTTATCAATAGTCAGATTTTAGGGCGTTTCTTGACCATCTGTTGTAAGACCAATTCCTGATTACCGAGTTGGCGATATTAAACTGTCTTACTTCATCATATACACGAATGTATTGACTTCACTGTCTTAATTACTTATTCTACAACTTCAAAAGACCTTAGTACATTGTTCCTGGGTGAACCTCAGTCTCTGACAGATCAGAAACTTAGCTTAAACGTCTCCGACAGTGGAAATCTAAGAATCTGTGGCTAAAATGTAAACAAAAAACACAGGGCTCATAGTGTTCCCCAAGGGATCCTTGCAGCCCTAAAACAAGAACAAGAACAAAAAACACTCTACCAGTCTCAGTCCAAGTCCCCTCGGCACATGCTCTGAGACCATAGTGATGCATATCGATGACATCGATGCCATCGCTACGAAATGCGGCGTTGTGATTGGCTGAGCTCGGCTCATGATCGATGCGGGAGGCGCTACCGAACGCGGGGCAGAGCTGTACTTTTGCAATACCTGTTGCATTTTTATGTTTTCTTAATCCAAATTCTGTCGTAAATTCTTAGTTTGTGAGATATTCAATGTTTTCAGAGAGATCTCTTCGAAAAGTAAAGTTTAGTTTCGTTTTAACAAGGTTCTGATGTTTGTCAATGTAGGTTAGGGTTTTGGTTAATTTATGTTATGTTAGGTTAGGTTTAGGGAAAGATTCGTAAGACGACCCAGTCTTTTTTTGACAGCAATTTTTTCTGATAGATTTTGATGTGTTTTTAATTAATCTAATGTTTGTTATGCCAAGCAATTTTTTTTCAAGGTAAAAATTGCCACAAAAAAGTCAGATTAATTCGAAACCATCAAAATCAATAGGAGAAAAAAAAAATTCAGTAAACCTAAGCAAACCTAATTAAAACTAATCTAACCCAAGCAAATCTAAGTAAGACTAACCTAACTAAATCTAACCTTCTTTAACCAAATCAGGTAAAGATTCGTAAGATGACCCACTCGATATCTCGTTATCTTTATAATGCACTGCAAATTCAACCTCAGATACTTGCTCAGATAGGTTAGGTTAGGTTTGATTATGTTTGCTTAGGTTAGGTTGGTTAATTAGGTTTGCTTAAGGTTACTGAAAATAAAAATTTTCTTATTGACTTTGATGGTTTGAATTAATTTCACTTTTTTGTGGCAATTTTTACCTTTGGGAAAAAATGCATTGCATAACAAACATCACATTTATTCAAAACACATAAAAATCTATCAGGACTGGTTCGTCTTCAAAAGACTTTACCTAGGTTAATTTAGAAGCTATCAAATGTTCTCTATGAGCAAGAGTAGGGAGTTGGACGAATTGCAGACATTTTATTTCGTATACAGACTCCATAATGGTGAAGATGTAAAATTATACCCCATAACCTAACATAACATAACCGCCTGAAACCTTTACAGACGTGTTGAGTACACTAGATGTATAGTATGTACGACTTCATATTTATATCGACATCGTCGAAGCAGTAGTTATGCAGAAATAACAAACTATTTACTGACAATCATTGTATTTTGTCTTCTCCCAAAAAACCCGCATTCCCACAGGTCCCCAGAATTGTTGGGGGTTGATGAGGATATCTTATTAGATATGCATTTGCGACGAAAATCAATGTCAAAATCGTTCGAAATGGATAATTTTTTATACGAAAAGTGTGTTATTTACATCCAAGTGCATTGGGAGAGCTAAAAATTTACCAGCCACATAATCACCTACGCTATATCACTACTCTCACAAGAGTTTACGGCTTCTTTTATATCCTCACATCTTCTTTCCACCTAAATACTGTGTTTACTGCGGCTATAATTGCTCCAGACTCTATTATATGTTAATCAGCAAGTTTTTTCTACGGCGATAAAGATGCCCATGAAGAGGGTGCGCCGCCATGTTGGCTCAATCAGCTGATTATCTCAACACTAAAAAAAAGAAAACACATAGCGACGTCGCTATGTGTCCAATATCGTTCGGTGGGCAAATTCTTCACCCCCCCAACCTCGCTGAACGCGGCCCTGATCTCAGACGGGGTTTGTGACCCGCTTTCAGGGGGGAGAAAACAAATCTCCCATAAATAAAAATATACGGCCTCCTGGCTAGTACAATGGTAGCGCGCTGGCCTTGCATTCGCTAGGTCAGCAGATCGGGTCTCCGCCCGGGCTTGTGATGCTAAGTTGTTTACTGGGAGGAACTGCTGTGGTCGGGCACCACAGTGGTGCAGCGGTGGTCCACCATGGCTGTGAGGCATAGACCTCTAAACAGAAACCAAGTAGAGTACTACTATTACTACTACTACTACTACTATTACTACTTCTACTACTACTATTACTACTATTATGGGTATCGAAGAACGTGTCTCTAACGTGAAAGGCAAGTGTTGTGATCTCATAATGCAATTTTTTTCATTCCATTTCACTTCACTCAAAAGATATATTCATGGAGTTAATATTCGTTAGTATCATTGTCAACATCGTAAAGCAGATGGATGTAGAAAATTTAAAGGTTATAATCGCCAGCAACATTGTATGCTATTAAAAATTATATCATCAGGTACCGTAGAAACTGACTCTCAAATTTGGCACAACATATACTATACTAAACCTGTATATTACTTCTGAAACATAACATCATTCAATCATCTTAATCAAATCTCTATAGGAATCAGTAATATAGAAAGGAACACTCACTGCCTCGCCTCGATCAGCTCCAGCCAGCCCAGCCTCGCACCTAGTACTAGAACTGTAAAGCTTCCCGCGTCCACTCTGAAATGTGGCACCACCACTACACCACCAATCCCTGCCACGCACCGCGCACCACGTAAGCTCTGCCTCTCATTGGCTCTCCTCTTAGCGCAGATTTTTATGAAACTGTATTGGTGAGAATTGTAAGATAAGGGATCAATTTATCATGGCAAACAAGGAGAGAGAGAGAGAGAGAGAGAGAGAGAGAGAGAGAGAGAGAGAGAGAGAAAAATTATATATATATATATATATATATATATATATATATATATATATATATATATATATATATATATATATATATATATATATATATATGTCCCGCCTTCGCAGCTCCTCGTCTTGCAGCCTTCCCCCACTTTTCCTCCCTGTCCCGTGCCCCCCGTCTTGCTGACATCCTCGCTGAGTACCCTTCCTTTTCCCTCCCTGCTCTTATATCCTTTCTTCGTACCGCTAACGTCCTACATCTAATCTAGCCCCTACCCGATCCTACCCACCACCTAGCCCTACTACCCATCCCTAGTCCCTACTACCTAACCCTACTACCCCAATAGTGCCATATGGCCTTTGTTGCCTGACACATCCCCCCCCCCCCCCCACATTACAATTACAATCTACATGTGAATATCTAGTACATGCATAATTCATTAGCAGCTGTTTCTCATTACATTTATTTTGTCTCTGTTTCTCGATCTGATTGTTACATTTTTACATTAGTTTGCTTACACCTGCATAACAAGGTTCAAAGCACTACTGAGTCACACTTTTTTTATCAGCTTCGTGAGCCTCCATAATCTGATAAGTGAGTGAATCCATTGTATCTGTTTAAGCTGATTTACTACTCGTCTCTAACTCAGTCAGTCTTGTGGTACATTTGATACAAGGGCACACTAGGATTATGAGTGTGTTAGTAAGGAAGGCAATCATGTTATCATCAAACATTACTATTGTTTACTGGTGTTAGCGTCACTCAGAACAGTCTTACAAAGTAGTCTTGTCAGTTGTTGGAAGCAGACGACACATTACATCTCTGACAACCACAAAAAGTTACTAGAATAACTATCAACTATACATACTAGGCAGAGATTATACATTATTTATTCGCAAACAGCAGGAAAAAAAAACTAATCAAACAGAATAGCATGATGCATGTATTACTTCAGAAATAATATAAATAACTCGGTGAGTGCCGGAGTGTTATAGTGTGCCGTTGAAAAAACACAACGAAATCAGCTGCTGAGCTGATCTCAAAACAAACAGACGGCGCGGCGGAGCACGTGCCGGTATCAAGTTATAACATGTGGGAAGTAGGTGTAGGTGTAGCTCCTCCATCGTTATAAAGGTAAAAACTATATATAACTCGATGTCTTTTAGTGTGTATTACAATTGATTAATCTTTAACGCTAGACAAGCAGTATAATAATAAGATGCACGTTAGAAAGATTGGTATTATTTTCCATCTTCACCTGAATGCTCTAGAGAATTGACAGTTATATTTTTACTTTACTTGATACATTCTGAGTAGGTTTGCTTAGCTGCATTGCCCTCGCAGATTCCTACTTTCTGAGATATTCAATGTTTTCTATGGGCACGTATCTAAGGTAAACACATGATTCTACCCCAGTAACAATCGTGGAGAGACGGATGTAACTCTATATTAATACCTTATCCACTATCCATTAATGCATCAGATAACAGGAAAACATAGAAACACTGAACAACAAGTCTAAACATACCATACAATTTGATAACCTCACCAAATTACCCAAGTATTCATTTCTTTCCCCCGTCAGGTAGAATTATCCAGCGTGAGAGATGCCAGCAGTCAAACAGAGCTGCCCTGTGTGTGGCGGGGACTCCTTCACCACCTCGCACGGCATGAGGGTGTGTGACCAGTGTGGGAGGCAGGAGGAACACTACATTGAGCTGCTAAGTCAGGAAACCATTGGAGAAGTAGATCGATCACGTCTTCTCAGTACTCGCCACAAGCACCATGAGGATGAGGACGAGGGTGATGGTGCTGGTGGTGGTGGTGATGATGGTGCTCTTCAAGGTGTGTGGTGGTGAGGTGTTATGAGTTAGGTTATTGTGTATTTTCATTGTGTGTTATGGTTTGATATATTTTTCCCCTTGATTCCTGTATTACGAAATCATGTTTTATTTATTTTTTTTTTTTATGAAGAGTTTTTGAAAGTGATATGAAACTGAATGAAAGAATGAAGTTGATGTTTGTCTGAATGTGTATTATGAGATGATGTTCCACAGGAGTTGGCAGTGTCTAAGATGATGTTAGTGTCTCTGGAATAGACTGCAAACTTCTGTGAAATATATACTTCTGTAGGAAATATTGATTATTCTAATATCATGATACTCTCCATCATTATACTGCACAAAAAATAGTTCACTGATGATGAGAAATTATGAATATATATAGTACATTATGCTGCATTATAGATGAAAAACTTGACAATTGGACAAGCTACGATGCATACAACATCATCCTGTTTGAGTGGACCAAGGCACTGCTCAAACTCGGGGCATCACCTAAAGTAGAGGCTATTACCTTCAAGCTGTGGGTTGCCTACCTTCAAAGGATTGGGATTGCATTCTCACAAGACGGAAAATCCTCTTGTCGATCATCTTTGAGAAACAGAAGGTAATTGACCTGCACAATTAATAAGATAATTCCTTTGTGTGACTTTACAGTATATGATTTGTTACTGAAATACACTGACTATAGTAATGTTAAGTTGATATTTATTTTTTTGTGTTTACCATCAACAGAGATATGAAGCTTATCTTTGAGAAGGCTGAGTCTGTCTCGGGTAAGTCACTCCATTCTTACTTCAGCCGGAAGAGGAAGAAGAAGGCAGCAACAACAAAACTGGATAAACTAAAAGACAAGGTATGGGATTCAACAGATATTTCTTGTTTTTAAACTTTCATTGAGGAACATACAGTAATAGAAATCATAAAGTTTAAGCAAAGTTCATTTAGGAGTCAGTATAGTCACATATAAATAAATTAATAATAAATTCATTATTCACTTGGCAGATCATCTTTTTTATAATTTTCTCTTGCATCTTTTTTTTTTTACAGATTGAGGCGAAGAAGATAAGGAATGCTGTCAAGAGGAAGCATGATTCAAGTTTCCTGGACAACACACTCGCCAGTGAACTGAGTAAATCATTGCATGAGTTTGAAGCTTCCATGATGTCAGACTCCAGTCACTCCACCTCTACATACATTTCATCACGCACTGGGGACTCAAAAACCAATGTAAGGTTACTTATAACTAATATAACACTATACTACTTATTTATATTTCTTTATATATATATATATATATATAACCTCTTCCTTACTGTCATGTGAGGTAGATATGCTAAGAGACATAGCAGTGTAGTATCATTTTTAACATTAGCATGAATTGAAGACTTAACTTACAGCATTGCAGTGATGAAAATAAATATGGGGAATAAGTCGTAAAAATCATGTTGCAGATCTCTGGCAAAAGTGACCTGACCTCTAGCAAAAGTGATCTGACCTCTGACAAAAGTTATCTGACCTCTGGGAAAAGTGACCTGACCTCTGGGAAAAGTGACCTGACCTCTGGGAAAAGTGACTTGACCTCAGGATTGGACGGGAGCAGCTACCTGGGAACCTTGGAGAGTGAATCAGAAATGGAGAGGGCAGACACACCTGTTTTAGCAAGGTACGGGTGGCTGGGTGCTGCACAGAAATATTATGGAGTTATATATATATTTTTTAGACATGGTTGATAATTAATATATACTCCATTCATTGCTATAAATGGGAATCAGTTAATTATCTACCTATTTATATACCTGACTTATATCCCCATTTATAAAGGAGATCTCTTCATTACAAACTTCTTTTTTACTACTAATATTGTCCTAGCTACGTTTTTCAAGTAATTGCTGAGTAAAGTAGACAGTGAAGATGTGCATTAAGTATTCAAGTGGAAATACATACTACGGGAACCCTTATTATAGTATGTTACATTACGCTACACATCTAATTTTCACACAGCATGTTACGTATCTTGGTTACAGAAAACGAATACCCAGTAACGTGGTAGTGAAGAATTGGATCAAACGAGCAGCACATATATACGACTCAGACCCGGAGGAACAGAGTCACGAAAATGCAGATGAAGAAGAAAGGGAAAAAGAAAAAAACACGGATGAAGAAGCAGATGATGATAATGATGACCGTCACTCTACCTATACACCAAAAATCACTCCTAATTCCAAACAACAAAGCACTGCGAAGAAAAAACCACTGAAGACTAGTAAGATTAGAACACATATTTATAACCAGCGCTACAAGAGAGCATCAAAAGTCTCCAGTATAGTGACAAATTACCGTGGCTCCAGACTGCCTTTCATCATGTCTTTCTCTAAATTGCTGGGTGTCCTGTACTTAGCTGTGCTGCTGGCCAAGGACGACATACTTCTCTCGGACATTTTAAGGTGAAGAATAGACTCATACTGGCTTTGTTGAAATTCAATCCATTGTTGATATATGGACCTTGATGTATAAAGCAGGTGTATAATTACCTGTATCTTTAACTAATTCTTGTAAATGAAAGTCTATTGATGAAATTTTTGATGAGAAACGATATTGGTATTAATGATTATCTTCTATAACATTATAATTTTCTATGATAACTATGTAATTCCTCTCAAGTAATATCAGATTATGTATCAACTCAAGGTAATCTATATTCTCCATTTAACAGGTGGTGTCGGGAAGGTCACATCCCCTTCTACTCAGCTCCTTACCTCCTCCGGCCAGACATGGAGATCAGTTATTATGACCTATTTATGTTAAGGAATACCAAGAAGTTGCCTGATGCTAAGGAGGTGCAGGGTATTACAGGACGTTTGGCTGTGTTCCTCAGCATCCAGTATGTGCCTCTCCCACCCACGGCAAGCATTGTGAGGAAGTTTGTCAAGCTGCTTAACCTGCCTGGTGAGTGTTGAACATAAGCATAAGAAAATAAGAAGACTGCGAAAATCCAGTCAACCTATATATACACAAAGCAGCATGGGAAGACAACATGGATATTAGTAACAATAGTAATCTTATCTATATATATCTTTATCTACAAGGCTGACATCTTTCCAAAAATATGTATGTGATAGTTTTGTATATCTTTTTCTTTTTCTTTTTTTCCAGAGCATGTTGCAACTGTTGCCGAAAGTCTGGTTGAATTAGCAGATATGAGGAAGGTTCTGGCTATACCTCCCGTAGAAAGCATAGCAATGGCCTCTATCATCTTGGCCCTGAAGGTGTACTGTGGTCTGGACAGCCACACAGAGGTCATGCTGTCTCATGCTGCTGCTGCTATCAATGCTAACATGCCAAGTCACTCTTCCATCGCTCCTTTCTCATGGCTCAACTGGCAAAAGTATGTTATAACCCAATGCAGTTTTATCATTCTTTGCTGTAGATTGGATTAATATTAATTACAATTGGATTAATAATAATTACAATATACTCACAATTCACAACTAGTCATTTATTTATCTAGTCAAGGGAAATGCACATGCTCCCCCGACACAAGCGTCAATGAAACTGAGTTAGTATAACTTGGGTTACTTGGCACTTCTACTTACTTCTGTTGTTATATTTGGTCTATCAGATACTACAATAATATTTCCAATTTCACTGCTTAATTATTATACATAGAACAAATATTCATTATGACAGTTGTAGAGTTTAATTAGTTCTATCAGATGCTGCAATGATATTTCCAATATCTCTAATAGCTTCCGAGAAAATTTGAACTAAATCTATTTTCTGGAAATAAGATAAGGTTCAATTTTACTGCGTAATTATTATACATAGAACAAATATTCTTTATGACTGTTGTAGAGTTTAATTAGATCTATCAGATGCTGCAATGATATTTCCAATATCTGTAATAGCTTCTGAGAAAATTAACGAAATCTATTTTTTGGAAAAAAGATACGGTTTAATTTTACTGCGTAATTATTATACATTGATTGCTGTTCCTCTACCAATTACTGTTTCTCCTCTGCTAATTACTGTTTCTCCTCTGCTAATTGCTGTTTCTCCTCTGCTAATTGCTGTTTCTCCTCTTCTAATTGCTGTTTCTCCTCCCCAGACACCTATCCCATGTAATTTGGGTGTGCTGCCGAGTGGACCCGCCAACAGCCTTACACTGGCAGAAACACCATCACATTTGTTCCTTCAGTCCCTCTATATTCACCAAGTATTTCTGGAGGGAGGATATGTGGAGGGTTCCTAACACCTCACTCAAGAAAAGTATGTGTGTGTGTGTGTGTGTGTGTGTGTGTGTGTGTGTTAATGTTGGGAATTAGTTTATGTCTGTTTATTTTGTTTTGACTTCACTAAGATTATTCCTGGAAAAGGATGAAAGGATGAGAGAAGAAAGAAAAAGGAATAGGAAGGAAGATTTGATGAAAACATTGAACAATAGAATGAAACAATATAGACAGTAGATAAGTGTTATATAAATTAAAACACCTCTGATTAATAGCTTACATTGAGATCTTCCCTTCTGTCTGTCCATACATCATCTTCTTCTTCTTTTGACCTATTCCGCTTGGTATCGCTTTGTAGGTCGTCTTCTGTCTACTTCTTCCTTCTATCTCTTTCTATAGGTTATGTCTCCCTTCTTGAATAAAAAACTAGAAGCAGTACAGTTATTTTCTCCATTTCTCAAGTCAGTGACGGTGTTTTTCCTCAGAGGCAAAGTTGCAGAGCCTTACAGAGGAGCTTCTTCAACACCAGGGACTGTCACTAGAAGAGGTGATCACGCAGCCCCCACTTTTCCAACCCTCACGCCACCCTCTACGCACCATCATTCAACAGCTTACAGACACACAAACTAACACTCAAATTAAAGAAATGCACAGATACGTAAAGGTAGGTGAACTAAACTATCTTGGTCTATGGAGGGGAGAGGAGAATGAAATATTTGACTACATGAGTGGGTAGCAGAATGGAACTATTATACGTACGTTGCACTCTTGATGAATTGGTTGGATTAACAGAATTTATTTGGTTACTTACTCCTTTTACATCAATTTCTCAGTATATATATAAAAAAAAACAAAGCATTAGTTATAGACTCACTTTAATCCTGAAGGTGTAGCAAGATGGTACAACGTTATCAATTTCAGGATGCTCAGGAGTTGACGGCAGAATGTTTTGCCAAGCACTCCCTTAACTGGTATTGTGAACCAGGTGATATTACTACTCAGCTGCACAAAGGTGGCTCAAAGATGCAATTACTACTTAATAAAGACAATGGAAAAGCTGTAATCTCATGTAGAATCCAGAACTGTGATAATGATAAGGAGGGAAAGACGGAAAAAAGTGATGATGTAACTCAGAAATTTCTTATCCCTCATCCTCTGAAGAATGTGTGGAAAATTAAACAGGAATCTGCCTCTACGTGGGACAAGTTATCACCTTCCTTGCCGTCTAGTTTTAAGTGGCTGGTGGGTGTTGGCAGCAGTGTGTGTGAGGCTCCTAAGATGCAGCTGTTATTACTTATCTGTCAGCTGCAGAACAAAATCAGGAGAAGTCCATAACGTATTGTATTCTTCATCTCATTTTTTTACGTAAAGAATGTTTTCATCTATTTTTGTAAAGAATATATTGTTGAAAAGTGTTTTATGTTTTTTCCTGAGGCTAAGCAAAGTACATTTCCACTAGGTTTTATTTATTCCCGAGAACAGAGGAACAAATGTGATTTATGAAGTATGGGAATCTCAGAAGTTAAGCAATTTTTTAAGTATGATTATTTGTGTGTTTTATATTTGTTTAATTTTTGAATGTGTTTTTTTCTCTTCTATTTATTTTTGCGTTTTTTTTAATGTATTTGTGAAGTATTTATTGGGTTGATATGAATTATGGGAATCTCAGAACTTGAAATATTTATGTGTTCTTTATGCTTATTTAATGTTTGAATGTGTTACTTAATAAATTTTTTCTATTTATTTTTTATTTATTTCTGATATATTAATTGGGTTGATCTGCAAGGTGAGAATGTAAGAGTTCCTTGAGTCTTAACTACCCAGCAAACATTGAAGTATTGGAGCGATAACGGCGTCTTCTGTATGACTCACCAGGTGAGTCATGCTACAAACTGTTTCCTGTTGGCTGCAGAAAGCTACTTCACTAGTTGCTGATATGTCACCACGGCGTCAAGCATAGAGGAGTGAAGAAAACTTAAACTGGGTAAGTAAATTTTCGTCTATGTACACGCGCCCAAAAAACTATCGGCACCCCTACCGTAGGAAGCATTATCAGACACGAACTTATATTTATGAAAAATTACGTATTTGTTGGTAGCACTGACGTTGCAGTTGCCATTCAGTAATATCTAACCTTACTCTAATGAGTTTCTCCTTTAGCATTTAATTTAATGGCTCCATCAGTCAGGATTTGTCATTGTTTGAAATGTGTATCTGTGTGGACCACAGAGCGTATTCCTCTCTTCCGAAACATTGTTACTGAGTGAATCAATTCATTGCAGGTCTCACAATATTGTGAAAGACAGTAGGTATACGCCCTACTACTGGATAACAGCAATTCTATAGTTAAAATTGTTCAGTACTATGCAATAGGCAGGTCACTGGTCAGGCAAGCGGAATCTCTTCATGCCCATCACAAGAAAGTGAATGTTCGTCAGTTATTTCATATTTGAAAGCTTAGTGATTATAATATGCAATAAGCATACGTTTTGTATGATAGACATTTGTAGTGAACTCTGCTCTAATAATTATTTGGAGGTCAGCAGTGCTATCGCTGAAACGAGCCACCAGTAAAGACGAACCTGCTTTGGTGATTCACTCAACCGTATCACTCACAGGCTGCTCATGTTTGCTCACGGTTCGAACCCCCGCTTACATGGTCACCATCGCTCATTCTCGCCACATCTTCCCATCTTTTGTCTATTGGAATAAGAAATATTAACCGTGTTTGCATTTCGTGCACTGCCTCTCTGTGTAAACAGGCTTAGAATAAGGCTTGGAATACAATGCTAGATCGTTGTAAATAATATTTTACCGACAAAAATAACTATTCATTAGAATAACAGGGTACTAACGGCAATTCCACCGTTTTTTTTTATGAATGAGGCAGGCATGTCAACCTTACCGAATGAACTAATGCGAATGATTTTGTACTTCATCGCTCCTTGGGGTGCCGATAGTTTTTTGGGCGCGTGTACAAGGGATGGCACTCCCAAGGAGTTGGCAAATAAACCACCTGTGAGCCAAGTTTCAGTAACTATTATTGCAGTTTCAGCCAATACACTATCGGTGGTTATAATAAACTTGATGGTTCATATTTAATTATTAGGAGCATTTCTAACCTCATATTGGCCAGTCAGAAATGATTTCTTGGGATCCACCAGTTAGATTCGGTTAGGTTAGGTCAGGGCAGGTTAGGTTAGTTTGGGGTCTATTTTAGAAATGCTTCCTGACTGGCCAGTATGGGGTTAGAAAAGATAATACGACCAAAAACAAAAAACAAATAAAACTAATAAGAAAAAGGAAGGTGTTATTGGAAGGACAAACCCGCGGGAACGTAAAGACCCTAACCTATATATAGCATATAGATTATGGAAAATAAACCATTAAAACATTCCAGTAAATAATTAAAGGAGAAATGTTTTTTATACAATGTGCTGAAATATGCGCCGTTGAAAAGACATGTTTCTAAAACCATCGATTCAACAACAACAACTGGATGTTTGTAATTCCTTCATTATTGCCTTTATAAAACAACGAAAGTGAACCATTGTGTACCTTGAGGTGAGCTGTGTCCAATCATTACCTTGTTAAACGTGTGGTAATACATTATAACTATATTTAATTACGTGTTAATTGTAATAGATATGAAACGCCCAGAAAGAGGCGTGTCAATCCCCCTAACATTCGGTGATTATGATAGTTTACCTTTATTAACTATGAATAATTATATGACTCTTACACAAAATGCAGCAAATCATAACCTAACGTATTCTAAAGTAAAGTGAGATTGGTATAATTTTACATCTACACTATAATGCACCTGGATATAAGTAACACATCTTTCGTATAGTTTTTGATGCATTTCGAATGATTTTGACATTCATATCTGTCGCTAATGTATGTATTGTAAGATATCCTCGTCACCCCCAACAAGCCTGAGGACCCGTGGGGATGGGGGGGAGACGAAATACGGTGACTTAGGCGAAAAGAACATGATATCTTCTTGGTAAACTTACATAACTACGGCTCCCAGACACCGGCCCCCCCCACCAACCTAACATAACATAACATAAACAGAAATCACGTAATAACCTCTTTGCTGGGGGCAAGATCCCTCCAACCTAACCTAACCTAATCTAAACAACTCTAATACCCTACCCTACCTTACCATTACCTTACGTTACCTTATCCTACCATACCTTACCTTGCCTTGCCTTATCTTACCTTACCTTAACCTTACCATACCTTACCTTATCTTACCTTACCTTACCTTACCTTTTCTTACCATACCTTTCCTTACCTTACCTTACCTTATCCTACTCTACCCAAATCTAACCACGCCAGGAGGGGCTCAACTCTATCGGTCGGTTATTAAACAAAATTAATAATCTTACGAACGAGTGATCTCTGATGCAAAGCATTTCAGCCGTGTATGTGCAGAAGGCACCTCGAATAACACATATAGTCTTCCTAATCTTAACATAGATTCCTGGTGGGGCAGAATCCAGTCTTCCCATTGGTCCAACACTGCCTGTTTACGTGAACTAGCCAGTTAGAACTTAATGTACATAAGTAAAAGGCATATAAAATGTTTTAACGAAATTTGGCAGCGTTGGACCCATGGGTGTAACACTGGAATAACACCGGAATTTATAGCTCATCACTTGTATATTTTTATTTCTAAGGTATAATCAGTTAACATATACAAAGCTTCACCGTTATCTTCCTTATGGTTGTCAGCATTAAGTTATTCCTTATGTGAATATTTAGATATTCATTTGCTACTTAATGTTGATTTTTTTATAACTGAATAATGTAACTTCCTTATAGCTAGTTAGTTGTCACCAGAATTTATTTTTTGTATGAATATGAATGATCTAGACGTTCACTAGCTGCCTTGTTAACTGGCCTTTTGTAGCCTCCTTATTATCCCATGTTCTTATGTACCAACTTAGTTATTTTATTATATAACTCAATAGTGAACTCATGCTTACAGATGGACGAGTCATCTATCCAACATGAAGAGTATGGATCATTTATACCCTTGACAACACCGTAGGAATGTCTTTGGCCTCCAGGTACCAATTCCAGGAGCTGCCTCAAGGCCTGGAGCTGGTGGCGCACTTTGGGAGGTTCAGGGTTCACAGTGGAATAGCTGTGGGCAGGCAAGTATATCATTCCTCACTACAGATAGATAGATAGATAGATAGATACATGTAGATAAATGAATAGAGAGAACCAGTTGATGTTATATATTGATGTGGTGTAGGTAGGTAAGTCTCTCATTCTTCACTCTCTCCTAACAGTAATATAGATGTAGGTATGTATATAGATAGATACACATAGATAGATTAACAGAGAAATAAGAGAGATATAAAGATTGATGATTGAGAGGAAGCTTTGGATGGATGATTGATTGATTGATGATGTAATTGATATAAAAGATAAGATAGAAAACCAATGAGAGTGTTGTTATGTTATGTTGCAGGTGTTGTGAGGTGTATGAGGGGGAGGACTGCCTTGAGGGAGAGGGTGTGGCTGTGAAGGTGTTCCGACGACACCAGCAATACCAAGGAGCACTGCAGAGGGAGCTGTTCTTCCTCAAGTCATTGGCAGCAACAGGAGCACCGCTAGGTAATGCTGCTGTACCTCCCTGTCTTCCTATCAGTGTTTATGTTATGTGTTAGGTTAGGTCTCTCTCTCTCTCTCTCTCTCTCTCTTTCTATAACATAAATATAAGTATAAATAAAAAATGGTGTTCCAGTAAATAGCTACAAACAACCTTTTTTTAATAGGTAAATTTTTTTTCTTCTATTATTCTGTGTAACTTTAATATGAGTGTAAAGGAAAAGATAGTGTTGCAAAGTTTTCATTCTTATTCTGTATAGAGTGGTGAACGATTGGAATAGGCTGGATAGACACATAGTAAGTGCTGAATCAATAGGTAGCTTTAAAAGACAGTTGGATGAAAGTATGGATAGGGATGACAGGTGGGATGGCTAAATATTAGATTATTCCAAGGGTGCGGAACAAGGAACTGCCTTGTGTAGGTCATCAACTGACCTCTTGCAGTTGCCTCAATTCTGATGTTCTTATGTATAACGTCAATATTGCAGTGCGGCACATCGGAGAGTTACAGTGGAAGGGCCGGGACATCTTGGTGCAGGAGCTACTTGGTCCCACGTTGAGGGAAGTGCTTCTCACCTATCACCACAGACCTAGCTCCCCTTGGCTCGTCACCACCCTCACCACACACCTGCTCAAGTACGTCCTTGACTCTTAAGGTGAAGGTGTCTCTTTGGACACTTGCCACTCCATTTGTGACTCCAAAGGGGATACAATTAAATTCATAAAGCTTCCCTCCGGCTTCAAAAGCTGTGTACGATTTCTCCTCCTCTTTTATAGCCACTTGATGGTATGCACTTCTCAAATCCAGTGTGCTGCATACTCTAAACCTAAAAATATCATTCATGTATATGTGTGTGTGTTTGTATTTATATATATGTGTGTGTATGTGTGTGTGTAATATCTGTTTCTATGTAATTCTTTTTAATTGATGTCAGGGGGCTGCAGCACCTTCATGACAAGGGAGTGGTTCATGGGGACTTGAAGCCTCCAAACATCCTGTGGAATGCAGACTCAGCCTCCTTCAAACTCATAGACTTTGGCGTCAGCTTCACCACATCGGAGGAGCTCACCCATGCCGTGCAGAGCAAAGGTAACCAAACAACACATACAAACTCAAACTGTTATAATCACTGATACTGCATACTTTCCTTCCTTCCCCTCCCTTCCCTTACTTTCTTTCCTCCTTCCTCCTTAGGGTATCAGGCTCCAGAGTGTGTTGTGTGGGGCAGTGCAGTGGCTGAGGGGAACTTGGAGTCAGCAGAGCAACCAGGGACTGCAGCGGACATCTGGAGTGCAGGCTGTGTGGTGGCTGAGGTGTGTATGAAAACCATCTATACATGTATCAAAAATAACTGTCAGGAGGTTGTGTGTATGTGTATGTGTGTGTTAACTAAGAGAGTCAATGAAATCACTCTGTTGTGTTTTCAGTGCCTGCTAAATAGACAACTGTTTCCGCCGGACTCCCACTTGTGTGATGATGTCCCCGGCAACTTACACTCTGCCATCACCTCTGTCAAGAAAGATTTCCCTCCAAAGTACCTTGAGGAATGCTATAAATTCCTCCTAAGGTAAAATATGCTTTATCTGGGGGATTTGAAAGGGGAAAGAGAGATAAAGGGATAAACAGAATGATAAATAAATACTGTAGCTGATTTATCTATCTATCTTTCAATTTTGAGGCAACCTTTCATCCCTCTTGCACTAAAATATAAAGTAAAGATCAACTAACAGAATTAATACATACATACACACATACATAAAGTCTACATGGAAATATGGCGATGTAACTTACCTCGATTAATTCTTTAGATGCATCGAAATGAGTCCAAAGAATCGAGCAGGAGTGAGACACCTGCTTGAGGATCCTTGGCTACAGCAATGTCCTCTGCCATCCCTCCATGACCTCCTACACCTCCCTACCTGTGTGTTGCGTTTCATAGGAGTCACGCACCCCAACCCTTACCCACCACTGGCTTACGGTGAGTAGCTGCATGGGTCTTGTGGGAATGATGAGGAAATACAGGCTAGGTAAGGATGAATGTAAAAGCTATCAAGGAAAAAGATATTGGATGTGATATTGTAAAAAGATGATGGTATGAACAGAAGACTTTAATTAGGAGAGAAATTGAATGACAAGGCAATTCATGTTAGGAATGGATGTAAAGTTTTATTAAGGGAGAAGGGAATGGATGAAATATTGTAACTAGCTAACAGGATGAACTAGAAACTTTAATAAGGAGAGAGACAATGTAATAAGTCAGAATTATTTAATTTGTATAACTAAGATAGGGGACAAACGTTAATATTTAAACCATAAAAGACTTTGCGATTTGTAATTGTAATACGTAAGTGGAATAGGAAATTTGTATTGTGACATTTTTAGTACAGTTAAAATTTAAATAATAAGATAAATTTAGTCTATAGTTTTATAAAATTACATATGAAGAGATGAAGCACACTTATATAACAGAAATATACCATTTTATATAAGAGGATATGATTCAGTATAATAATCTTCCCCAACTATCAACCCTTCAGAGGTGGAGAACATGCTGGTGAGTCTGTGTGCTAGACATGGGACGGTTCAAGGTCACCATTTGGAAGCTGTCTTGGGCCACCTCTATGTGTCCTTCCATAACTCCAGGCAAGCAGAGGCAGCCTTGGATCACCTGGCTGACTTTACTTTCATGGGACAAACACTGGTGGCTACTTTTTACCCGCCAGAGTGTTGGGTGAAGAGGGAGTTCTTCTAATGCTGAGGTGTGTGGGTGTGTGTAGGTGAGTGTAACAGAGTGAAAGAATACATGAAAGAAAGAAGAGATAAGATATTGAGAGGAGTACAGCATGATAGAAAGGAATGCAAGGACAGGAATTCATTGTAAACTCTTCTACTGGTGAAGGAGATCCTAGGAATAGCTGTCAGATATATAGATAGATTGATAGGATTTCAGTCTAGCTTGTATTATCCTTTCTTTACATCTACTTCTGTCCAACTCTGTTTTAAAAGTCATAGAGGATCTTTGCAAGTGTAGTGACGCGACAGTTAACGTTGATTAAACTCCACTTTTTTTTTCTTTTTTTTTCTATATTATAAACCGTTGGCACCAGTAGGCTTTTATGGAGGCAGAGATGGACTTGCCTCTGCCTGTTATTTGGCGTAGGTTTTTAGATTTTTTAAAGTGACGCCTCGTAAGTTTACGTTCTCGCTTGAATATGTTGAGAACAAAGAGAGGCTAATCGTTGCTAAAACCTCAAATGCATGTAACATTATAAGTCCCGTCTGAGAACTGTATGGCAGCAATTTGGGTAGTCCTTGGCCACTTGGCGGTGATATCAAAGAATGAAAAGTGGCCAGTGGATATCAGGGGATCGAACCCAGGACCCTAGGTTGTCATGCCCAAACACTGACCACTGTACCACTACCTCCTTGGTGATTATTATGGTGTGATTGGCAAGGCGTCGGTGGGCTGAGTGTACTGTCAAGGGTTTGATTCCCGGTAATAGCACTCTCATACATACTTACTTACCGTATTTGACAGCATATAAGACACCCCCCCAATTTAGCAGGGCATATTCAGGGGAAGTAAAGTTTTTAGTGTTTTAGTATATTGCAGCATAGTTCTTTTATGGCAAGCTATCATTATATTACAAAAATTGCAATGCAAGCCAAAGCACCTTATGTATAGCAGAAAATATTATGAAGCTGGTATGCACTCATAATACACAAACTGACAACTTAGCGGTTTCCCACAAGTAACAATAGATGGCGTTGGCCACCAAACTCGCCCAGGTGATTACTATTTGAACAGCTGGTTACCAGCTGTTCAAATATTGTAAAGAATTATGGTAATAATTACCATAATTCTTTACAATATTTCTTTTCAGTACGGATAGTAATAATGTAAGATATTCACAATAATAATGTTTCAGTAAGTACTGGTAATATTGTTAATGGAGCCAGGCTACTAGAAATGACCATCTGGGGTAAAATCAGCCTCCTGTAGTGAGCCTCAGAGGCTTTGCCTTCACATATAAGACGCAGAGGTGATTTGGGGAGTCTTTTTTGGGGAAAAGTGCGTCTTATATGCCGTCAAATACGGTACTCCTTTGGATCAATTTCTTAGTACTTCAAAACACGAGGCATTACATAGCACGCAATCCTGCTTCCAATTCATTCCAAGCATCCATATTTTTACTTGAGAAGCTGAATTTGTTGACATTGTTCAAACATCGAGTCCTTTTCAATTTGTCTTCATGACCTCTTAGTCTTGATTTATTTATGTCATCGTTTAAGTTACTGATAATTCCCCAAAGTAGTATTTCTTAAGATTTAAAACTTTTTTATACCCCTTGATGATTCTCAGTTCTTGCTCATTACTTCTAACATCCTTCTAAACTTTGTCAAGTCAGTCCTTCATGTCCTCACTTCTTAATTCTTTATAATCACGTCCTTCCTTTTCTCTCACTAACACAGTCTCTCCTTCATGACATCCTTCCTCGAGTGAGTCATTTCAACATCAGTAACAGTGCATCATCTTGGTCTTAGGTGTGTCCCTTTGATTATTTTAAGATGCAAGGAAACATCTGCAGCTTATAATACCACTTTATTTATGAAGAGTTTAAGCTTAATACAAAATGCCGAGACACACGTCATAGTATTCTGCACCTCTCAAAATAGGTAGATAATTTTCTGCTTTTGGTCCAAGCTCCTTTGTTGATGTGTAAATGGTTCAGTGTCTAGATGTGTGTGTGTGTGTGTGTGTGTGTGTGTGTGTGTGTGTGTGTGTGTGTGTGTGTGTGTGTGTGTGTGTTTAATTGTTAATTTTTGCCCAAAGTTTTATGGAGTACAAATTATATTAAAGATTTTACAGTATAGTTCTTTGATTTAATCACATCAAAAGAACAGTTTGTTTTAAGAAGACTTCGGTGCAACACATTCTTCAGACATGTTTTGTTATTAATTTAAGATCCTCATGAAAATAATAATATCTTGGAAAATATCGGCAAAATACCTCGTTTGAAAAAAATATATATAATTTCCATTGTGATATTAAAATAGTTTGATTGAGAATGAAATGGTGAACTATGAAGAATGTAAGAGAGAATTGGTACTAATGACTAAGATCAAAGACTGACAGAGAAATTGCACTGAAATCAGAAAGCTTCTAAGAGTTAAGAGTAGATATGAAACGAGATGTTAGACAAGGCTGTGTGCTATCACCTCACGTATTCTTAGTGTGTGGGAAGTGTATAATGTAAAACGTGAAAGCCTTGGGTGTAATTAAACCAAAAGTTGTCTCAGTTACTATAGTTAGAAGTGATTGGGTTGAAATTTAGGGAGCTGCCTTCTTTTAAGATATACAGTTTGATTGCTTTCATTAATTTGATTTGTTTTTTTGTGGGGAACAGATGTAAAAGTTAACATCGTGGCGGCTTAATGATGCCGTCTGCTTCTGGAGTAGGAGTGAGGAGTAAGGAGTAATCTGGAATAGTCTAGTCTGGCACCAAGGTAAGGAAAATTGATACACCCTTAGTTTTATTCTTCTAATTTAAACTATTGACTGATAGATTCTGGAAAGGCAGCAAGGTAGGGAAGAATAAATCACCTTAAAATTTTTCATGGATATAAATTTGATGTAATTAAATTTTCTTGGCCTGGCGGTGTAGGAGTTAGAGGTTCTGGGTTGGGCTGAGACTCCGATTTTAAGGTTGTCTCCTCCACTCTAACCCCTGTTCACGTAGCAGAAAATAGGTACAGGACACAAGCTGAATAGTTGTGACCTTGTAGTGATGGCGAGAGTGGAAGGATGGGAATGTTGTGTTGCCCTCCTGTAAGTGTGTAAGTGTGTCTGTGGATCAGGTGCTTTCTATAACCACAGCCTCAGGGGTAAACAGGCGAGGTATATAAAAAGAAATAATAGTAAAGTTTTCCTACAGTATGCAAGAAATAAGAATGTTTTCATATCTTTTATTTGGATCGTTGTGAGGAGAAGAGAGGAGAATAAATTAGTGAAATATGTTAAAGAGGAACACAAGGAAGGTAGAGACACAGTTTATTGAACAAGAAAATATGGATTGAAGTCTTGAAGAAGGATACAGAAAATCATGAACATTACATAACAATGCAACTTGTCCAACCTCCATTCAGTGACAAAGGTTTATCCACGTAAACATATATAATGATAGTGATGATGATGATGGTGATAATGATGACGATGATGATGATAGTTATTGAATAGAAGAATGTGAAGGTGTTGTCCCGTTACCTCTGTCTTGTCTGAGTTGCTTCCACTTCCCCAGAACGAGTATTAATGAGTGAGTGTTCTTGCAAGGATTCATCTCATCCTGACAGTCTTTTGTTTGTTACTCTTCCAGGGTCACATCCATTTTTTTCGTTTTTTTCTTCTTCACTTTTTTTTTCTCTTGTGGAAGTATATTAATGACATGTAGAAAGTATTACAGTATGTGTATTTACCTCCCAGTGTGGTGATTTGTAGCTACCTGAAGAAAGGAAAAGTTTTATTAGAATCTCAACTAGTTATTGAAAGGTGACATAAACTGATGCACAATAGAATAAAGAATACAGTTTGTTTGATCCCTTTTACTGTATTATCT
>JAXIVD010001584.1:72500-80937 GCA_036785275.1 Cancer borealis
GAATGTAGTAGGTGTGGCAGTAAATATATATCTACCACATGGGGCTTGATTTATTCTCTCTCTCTCTCTCTCTCTCTCTCTCTCTCTCTCTCTCTCTCTCTCTCTCTCTCTCTCTCTCTCTCTCTCTCTCTCTCTCTCTCTCTCTCTTTCTTATCTCCAGAGCAGCACTTGAGAGAGTTTCGTTTTACCACCATTTTAAAGTCTAATATCTTATCTCTATGGATGTGAAAAATAAAACATTAAAGAAGAAAGAGAAGAGGAGACAGGAATCCCCTTTACCGACGCCAAACTGACGCCAATTTTTTCTTTACGATGTGATTTTGTTTTTCTTAAAGACGTGAAATGATGACAGATTAAATTCCGAGACGCGTCTTCGCTGTTTAACCATTATTAATATTATCTAGTTAAAGTCTGGCGTTGGTTTGTCACTTAATACAACTTGTTTAGGACGATTCTGGCTCACGGCTGCTTCTTGGTGAGATGGGTAGCGCTCTCTCGTTAACCCTAGCAGAACTATATGGTCTATTACTATGAAATTACACATCAAGATTTTCATAAGGTCAAGGTTAACTAGGAGACAGAACAACCTCACCCCATCTACCTCACGCTTCCCCAAACCTTCCACTTTCAACGTCTAATACTTCAGGGTTATAAAAAGATCTTAACTAGATTCCCCACTTAAGGTTATCATCGAGACTAAATTATTGTGGTCTTGAAGGGATAAAAATAATAAATATCATACGGTATGTTCTTGGTTTGGTGTCGAGATGAAGTGTAGTCTATCATGTGTGACTCGTTAGATATCAAAGACTCCGTTATCTTTATATCCATTTGTTTATCCATTTCTCTGGGTGTGGGTTCATTCTTTCTTTCTCTTCGCTTTCATGCTCTTATCTCTTTGCTTGTGTCTTCCCGTCCACCTGCCTTTCTTTCAGTTTATCAATTGCTTCCTGGTTTTTCTTTACATTTTCATCCTTCCATGCATCTTTGTTTCAATATTGCTTCGTTATAATCATCACCTTATGTCTCTTTTTATTTTTATGATTTACCTTTCCATTTATCCGTCCTACTACATATCATTTAGTTCATCCATTTTCCCGTCTTTTCCTCTACCCTGAAAGCTACAAAATCACTCTTTAGCCCGTCTGCCAGCTAGCACACCATGTAATCTTACCATCAGCTTTCTTAAACAGCTGCGTGGTAGTGCTAGCCGGGTGCTGCTGCTGCTAAAGTACTAACGGAGAGTCTTGCAGTACCGCTTCCTCGAATAGCTGGACGAATACAAAGCTGCAGTCAGGTTTTAAATCGTATATAATGTATGTATATTTAGTCTGGTGGACATCCCTTTCCCCTTGCATTTCCCGCTGGATAACCCCGTTAGACCCTGTCCTCTGCCTTGACTGTTCAGCTTATTATTATCTTCCGCGTTTGTACTGTATCTACTACCCTGCCTTCCTTCCTTCATTCATTCCTTCCTTCCTTCTTTCCTTCCTTCCTTCCTTCCTTCCTCCCTCCCTCTCTCTGCCACCACGCGCTTCCCTTACTTTCAGGGCCTGGACGGTGGTATCATGTGAGGTTAGTCATCATAGTGAAGTGTTTAGTTTAGTTATTTGTTCGTGATTCGTGTGTGTTTAAAAGAGAAGATAACTACATTATTATCACCAGATGACTTTCTTATGGATCTTGAATTAATTAGCATCATAAAAATCATAAAGGAAGAACGAAAGAGAAATAGTTACTGATACATCTTACCTTTCTCTCAGGTGATGTACGACAATGAGGTGCATCCAGGTGAAAAGAGGTAAAGGTATCTGTGACCTTAATCTTACATGACCTCGCCTCACTAGTCTTAACTCTCCCTCATTCTCTCCTCACAATGCATGTCCTATTCGTCTCCTATTCACAAATGTTGGGTTAGGAGTGTGTGTGTGTGTGTGTGTGTGTGTGTGTGTGTGTGTGTGTGTGTGTGTGTGTGTGTGTGTGTGTGTGTGTGTGTGTGTGTGTTTTAAGTGAAAACAATATTTGTGTTTCGTAATTTTTTAATTTTATCCTTTTCATAGTGATCACAGGATAGGATGATAGTGAAATGTCAATCAAATGTTACTGATTAATTTGATCAGTAACACCAATAATGCTAATAGTAATATCAATATCATCATCATTATCATCATCATCATCATCATCATCATCATCATCATCATCATCATCATCATCATCATCATCATCATCAATTAATAACTATTTAAAAGCAAGCCATTAAACAACGACACATAAGCAGAACATAAGCAAAAATAGATAAATAGATAAATAGACAAACACACACACACACACACACACACACACACACACACACACACACACAACACACACACACACACACACACACACACACACACACACACACACACACACACACACACACACACACACACACACATCTATTAACACGTGAGAAAACAAAAACATAAATGGAACCGTTCATCTTAACATCTTCAAAGTAATAAAAATAATAATTAAATAAAAAAATAAAATATAATTAACATACAAAACTTGAACAAAAGTCATGATGGATCAAACATTTTCTACAAACTGTTTTTTATTTTATTTAATGGAAAATTAGCTTAATAAATAAATGCCAACCAGAACCACATACGAGTTGACCTGACCATTACTTCTTGATACAGGTTATTGCAATCATATGAACAATTAGAGAGAGAGAGAGAGAGAGAGAGAGAGAGAGAGAGAGAGAGAGAGAGAGAGAGAGAGAGAGAGAGAGAGAGAGAGAGAGAGAGAGAGAGAGAGTATACTAATCTCTTTACCTGTCGACTCTCTCTTGAAGTGGTGTGCAAAAGACCTTAACACAAATCTGCATCTGCAAAGGAAAAACATTGTAGTAGTAGTAGCAGTAGTAGTAGTAGTAGTAGTAGTAGTAGTAGTAGTAGTAGTAGTAGTAGTAGTAGTAGTAGTAGTAGTAGTAGTAGTAGTAGTAGTAGTAGTAGTAGTAGTAATATAGTTAACGGTACATTCTTAGTTCCTCCTCGTTGGTAGGTAGTAGGTAAACATTCCTTATCAGTTCGAGGTAAATAGACACCATTAGGAAGGAAGATTTAATGCGAATGTTTCTTGCCTGAGAGAGGTTCTGTCCTACACCCAAGTATAAAGGAATGCAAGTTTTCATTTTATAGTTATCACATATCTCCTCCTCTTCCTCTTTCTCCTCCTCCTCCTCCTCCTCTTTCTCCTCCTCCTCGTAGTAGTAGTAGTTCAGATACTCTCGATATAAACCATTCTGTCACCTATAATCTGTTTTTCCTATGTAATCCTATGTAATCCTCTTCTCTCTCTCTCCTCCTCCTCCTCCTCCTCCTCCTCCTCCTCCTCCTCCTCCTCCTCCTCCTCCTCCTCCTCCTCCTCCAAAGAGTGTGTTGGGGCGAAATTATTGAATGGTCCGTCAAGAGTCCGCTGTTCTCTGTGTACCCTACGTCACCTTGATAAGTGCAGAGTGATGCTGCTTAGGTACAGGAACGGTCAATATAAGAATACTATGCGGTAGGTAGGGGATTAAAAGTGGAAAATAGTTTGTCACCAGACTCTTAAACATTTAATGAAAGTCACCTAAATATATATACTCAGGTTATATTATACTCAGACATATAGTGGTGGACTCATTAATCTATTTCTCCCTACCTCATATTTTCATCACGATCCTTCCCTTCAGTGATAGATAGTTAGTTAGTTAGTTAGCACTCAAGCACTTACTTGACGGGGTAGCAACGCACTCTGCCTTCCTCTCGCTGAAAACCATATTAGCACTGCAGGTCCTCAGTTCTATGTCCCAGCCGCCGCCCTGGACCTTCTTGCAGTGGTAGAAAGTACTGCACATCCACTGCCGACCCTGTGTGTTAGAGTGAACAGACATAGTGTATTCATTTTTTTTTTTTTTTTTATGTGTGTGTATGTATGTATGTATGTATGTACTCACCTGAACGCCGATGCTAGTGGAACAGTACTCAGAACACTGGGCCGTCTGCATCTGCGGCAGTATATGGTTCCTCGCGTCCTCTGTACAGGGCAGACTAAAGAGAGGCACGAAGACCTCACTTGGGGCGGTGGTGGTGGTGGCGGCGGTGGTTGTAGAGGGAAAGTTGCTGGGAGATGCGAGGGGATGAATGGTCGAGGTATAAGGAGGAGGAGGAGGAGGAGGAGGAAAAGGAAGAGTAATAGGAGGTATACATAGCTCTGTGTCTGGAAAGAGAAGCGTTGATTTGAAGTTAATGATAAAACCTACATTTATTTGACACACATGGAGTCATATATTGGATTACCACCATCTCTTACTTATTATTTCAACACTGTGTCCTCCTCCTCCTCCTCCTCCTCCTCCTCCTCCTCCTCCTCCTCCTCCTCCTCCTTACCTTGGGGTTTGGTCACACAGCGCTTGTTCCCCAAATCAAATACTTGGTCCGTGCTTGGACACACGCTATGGGGGAAGAGTAGGAATATTTTATCATTATAGCATCCATCACACAGCCTATTGTACTGATAACAAGGGGCGTAGTCACGACACTCTGCTGGTCGGATGGAACAAGTGACAAGGGTTACAATGGTGGTGTTGGAGTTATTAGAGTGGTTCCCTTCTGTCCCGCAAGGAGAACTAACGCTGTAGGGGAACACACACTGGTCCAGGTTGTCGGCAAACACAGTACCTGGTTCACACTCGAAGTAGTAGGTGTGGTAGAAGCCAACGTTCATGCGGTCCACACACCTGAAGGAGGAACACACGCTAAGAAATATTGGCAAGGTAGAAGAGGAGGATTAGCAAGAATGATGTAAAAAAGAAAATAAATATCAACTATATATATTAAAGACAGAAAAAATAGTATTGCAAAGAAAGCCTTAGTTAATATCTTGATTTTTTTCTTATTATTTTTCAAGTCAAATATCACACTTCATCCTATTCTCATGACCTTGAAGACAGGATAGGTAGGCGTCAGGTATAGGAGGTCATTTCTTACCTGTAATACCAAGAGCAGTTACGAGGATGTGGGAAAACACCTTCGGCCTCGCATGTCACCCTGGGGTTCACAATAGAGTCTGGGTAGCGGCGGTCTGAAGGGCAACACAACGTAGAAATAGAACAGACACTCGTACACTCATTACCACTATTCATTACCCTCAAAAATAGAAATATATAACATAATTCACCATTGAAATTTAGTTAATAGGACTTGTGTATGTAAATTTCACTTCTTACTTTAATTTACATGTTTTTTTCTCTCTCATCAGTATTAAACGTTCACTTTTTATTGATGTCATGGTTGTGTTTATTTGACAGGTGATGAGGGAGCCGAGTCTCGTTACTCTGGAGGAATGTTGAAAAGGAGGAAAGAACGTGTTCCTAGAGGGTGGTGAGTACTTGTGTGTGTGTGTGTGTGTGTGTGTGTGTGTGTGTGTGTGTGTGTGTGTGTGTGTGTGTGTGTGTGTGTGTGTGTGTGTGTTCTATTATAGCGTAAACCATTTGAGTTGCACATATTATAAGCCATACGATAGAGAACAAAAGCTAAAAACACCATTACTTTACCGAGACAAACCAGTAAAAACCATTAACTCAGCGACACCAACGACAAAACACCAATAATAATCAGAATCAAAATAGTTTAAGGAGAACAAGCTAAAAAAAAACAATAACAACACTGTGAGAGAGTGACTGACTACAATGGCACTCAGTTACAAAGTATAAGAATATTCACCCAGACAAATCAAGAGTTTGGTTAGGTAACACTCACTCTTTGGACCCGGGATAGCAGCTGTGATCAAGGTCGCTGCTACTCCCAGGAACAATGCAGCCTCAACTAACCAATGTCTCGCCATCTGCCATAGGAAAAGGAATGCATAGAATGTGATTACAGATACTTGGATTATGTTAGATCAGGTTAGGTAGATGCTTGGGGTAAATAAGAGTACTAAGAGTAAGTTTGGAGGAAATTTACGGTAAAAAAAGAAAGATTTGGTGTAGGAAAGGAGATGAATTGGATGTGATTATAAATGCTTGGGTTAGGTTAGGTTAGGTTAGGTTAGGTTAGATAGATACTTGGGTTAACTGAGTAGTAAGAGAAACTTCAGATGATATTCACGGTAAAAGAAAAAAAATTGATGTAGGAAAGGGGATGAATTAAGTGGAATTATAGATATTTGGGTTAACTGAGCGCACTAAGAGTAAATTTAGACAATATTCACAGTAAAAAAAAAAAATTTGGTGTGCTCTGTAACGTTGCTTCGTCTATTTCCTTGGAATTTGAGTGTGTGTGTGTGTGTGTGTGTGTGTGTGTATGTGTGTGTGTGTGTGTGTGTGTGTATGTGTGTGTGTGTGTGTGTGTGTGTGTGTGTGTGTGTGTGTGTGTGTGTGTGTGTGTGTGTGTGTGTGTGTGTGTGTGTTTTGGATAATGATAGACGTCAAAAGAGAAAATAGTTGGTGTTTTGTCGTGTATAGTAGTTCTGTGTATAATTATATCAGTGGGTTATACATATAACTTCGTCTACCAGTTATGTGAAAAAGTATGAATATTTGTATGATAAGTATTTGACCTTGACTTTCCCGCCATTACTTTGCCTTATATAATACTTTACTTGTCTACTTTTAACGTCCAGATCTTATATACGCAACACAACGCTACTAATTGGCTAGGAGGATAATTAGGTGGTGTTCAATATATTTAAGTAGACCTCTTCACTATTAAGGTTGATAGGTGACTGTTTTTAATTGGTTCTAATTGCCTTTATGTTTCGTTTTCTACGTTTTTAACTTCATTGTATGGTATCGAAACCTGTATTAAACTTATTAACTTTTTTTTTTTTTTTTTTTTTTTTTTTTTTTTTAAAGGGTGAAGTGACTCGTATATAATTATAATCAGAGGAAAATGTATGAAGTTGACGGTGAGTTGGTGATGTTGATAGTTAGGAGGAAGTTATTTTGGTGGTTGTGTCGATCAAGTTGTCGAAATATATATATCTGGTGATCATCGTTATGTTGTGTGTCCAGCTTTTCATTTTATTTATTTTATTTTATTTATTTATTTATTTTATTTTATTTTATTTATTTATTTATTTATTTATTTATTTATTTATTTATTTATTTTTTTTTTTTTTGTGTGTGTGTGCAATAACCTAAGAAAATCCCTTCATAACGTGTACGAAAACTTCTGGAAAAGTGATCAGTCATAACACGAATCACTCTGGAAACTAAAACTAAAAAAAAAAAAAAAAACATTAACGTAATCTATAAAAAAAAAAAAAAAAAAAAAATTGTCGGAATTGAATAAAATGAATGCAATTACTATCAAGAAACACACGGAACGGAGCTGTTTGATCAATGTATACATGTCAAACTCGTGGTCTTCCTGGCCTTGTAAATAAACATAAACTTACCTTTCCGGATCATGATGGTGATAATGGTGGTGGTGATGGTGATGATAGTGATAGTGGTGGTGAGAGCAAGCACTGACAGCATTAAGTAGTGGTAATAGTGATAATTATCAACAAAACGATACATTCTAAGTGATTTCCGTGATAAAAGCTGATAGTGGTGGACAATTTTGGTGTTGAACTTAACTGTGGAGAGTAGTGGATCCTGATGGTGACGCAGTGTATATCTATGACCAACCTCACCTTACTAATGCAGGAGATTGACGAGGAGCTGGTGGTAGTGGTGGTGGAAGAGGAGGAGAAGAGGGGTGAGAGGGAGAAGAAGAGAGGGAGAGAGAGAGAAAGGTTGGAAACGGATGGCAATGAAGTAGGAATGCAGAGGGGAAGAGGAGGAAGGTGGGTCAGGAATGTTAGGTCACAGCATCTCTAGCCAATGAGATGGTAGAAGAGAATAGATGCTACATGGTTTGGGATGCTGGTAAATATAAATCATGTTGCATCTACCGTTGACTGTACCTTTTGGTGTATTGATGTTGGTGATGTGATGTGATGTGATGGGCAAGGCAAGGCAAGGCAAGGGAAGGGAAGCCAAGGGAAGGCAAGGGAAGACAAGGGAAGGGAAGGGAAGGCAAGGCAAGGCAAGGCAAGGCAAGGCAAGGCAAGGCAAGGCAAGGCAAGGCAAGGCAAGACAAGGCAAGGCAAAGCAAGGCAAGGGAAAGGAAGGCAAGGCAAGGCAAGGCAAGGCAAGGCAAGGCAAGGCAAGGGAAGGAAAGGGAAGGAAAGGGAAGGCAAGGCAAGGCAAGGCAAAGGCAAGGCAAGGCAGAGCAATGGGAGGACAGTTTGATCACCACCTACCTCTCTCTCAAACAGTCAGAAGGAAAGTGCCTTGATATATATGGTCTTGCATTCAACAGGAAGGAAAGAAAGAAAGAAAGCCGGTCTTGCTCTCTCTCTCTCTTTTTTTTCTCTCGCTGAGAATACCTGTTTCCTTACCTAGTTTCCCGGGTCATCTCAC
>JAXIVD010001585.1:0-10000 GCA_036785275.1 Cancer borealis
GAGAGACAGAGACAGAGACACAGAGAGACAGAGACAGAGACACAGAGAGACAGAGACAGAGAGACAGAGACACAGAGAGACAGAGACACAGAGACACAGAGACAGAGACACAGAGAGACAGAGACACAGAGAGACAGAGACACAGAGAGACAGAGACAGAGACACAGAGAGACAGAGACACAGAGAGACAGAGACACAGAGAGACAGAGACACAGAGAGACAGAGACAGAGACACAGAGAGACAGAGACACAGAGAGACAGAGACACAGAGAGAGAGACAGAGACAGAGAGACAGAGACAGAGACACAGAGAGACAGAGACAGAGACAGAGACACAGAGAGACAGAGACAGAGACAGAGACACAGAGAGACAGAGACAGAGACAGAGACACAGAGAGACAGAGACAGAGACACAGAGGACAGAGACACAGAGAGACAGAGACACAGAGAGACAGAGAGACAGAGACACAGAGAGACAGAGACACAGAGAGACAGAGACAGAGACACAGAGACAGAGACACAGAGAGACAGAGACACAGAGAGACAGAGACAGAGACACAGAGAGACAGAGACACAGAGAGACAGAGACACAGAGAGACAGAGACAGAGACACAGAGAGACAGAGACAGAGACAGAGACAGAGACACAGAGAGACAGAGACACAGAGAGACAGAGACAGAGACACAGAGAGACAGAGACACAGAGAGACAGAGACAGAGACAGAGACAGAGACACAGAGAGACAGAGACAGAGACAGAGACAGAGACACAGAGAGACAGAGACACAGAGAGACAGAGACAGAGACACAGAGAGACAGAGACACAGAGAGACAGAGACACAGAGAGACAGAGACACAGAGAGACAGAGACACAGAGAGACAGAGACACAGAGAGACAGAGACACAGAGAGACAGAGACAGAGACAGAGACAGAGACAGAGACAGAGACACAGAGAGACAGAGACAGAGACAGAGACAGAGACACAGAGAGACAGAGACAGAGACAGAGACACAGAGAGACAGAGACACAGAGAGACAGAGACAGAGACAGAGACACAGAGAGACAGAGACACAGAGAGACAGAGACAGAGACACAGAGAGACAGAGACACAGAGAGACAGAGACAGAGACAGAGACAGAGACACAGAGAGACAGAGACACAGAGAGACAGAGACACAGAGAGACAGAGACACAGAGAGACAGAGACACAGAGACAGAGACACAGAGAGACAGAGACACAGAGAGACAGAGACACAGAGAGACAGAGAGACAGAGACACAGAGAGACAGAGACAGAGACAGAGACACAGAGAGACAGAGACACAGAGAGACAGAGAGACAGAGACACAGAGAGACAGAGACAGAGACACAGAGAGACAAGAGAGACAGAGAGACAGAGAGACAGAGAGACAGAGAGACAGAGAGACAGAGACACAGAGAGACAGAGACACAGAGAGACAGAGAGACAGAGAGACAGAGACACAGAGAGACAGAGACACAGAGAGACAGAGACACAGAGAGACAGAGAGACAGAGAGACAGAGAGACAGAGAGACAGAGACACAGAGAGACAGAGAGACAGAGAGACAGAGACACAGAGAGACAGAGAGACAGAGACACAGAGAGACAGAGAGACAGAGACACAGAGAGACAGAGACACAGAGAGACAGAGACACAGAGACAGAGAGACAGAGAGACAGAGAGACAGAGAGACAGAGAGACAGAGAGACAGAGACACAGAGAGACAGAGAGACAGAGAGACAGAGAGACAGAGAGACAGAGAGACAGAGACACAGAGAGACAGAGAGACAGAGAGACAGAGAGACAGAGACACAGAGAGACAGAGAGACAGAGACACAGAGAGACAGAGAGACAGAGAGACAGAGACACAGAGAGACAGAGAGACAGAGACACAGAGAGACAGAGACACAGAGAGACAGAGACACAGAGAGACAGAGACACAGAGAGACAGAGACACAGAGAGACAGAGAGACAGAGAGACAGAGACACAGAGAGACAGAGACACAGAGACACAGAGAGACAGAGAGACAGAGAGACAGAGACACAGAGAGACAGAGAGACAGAGAGACAGAGACACAGAGAGACAGAGAGACAGAGAGACAGAGACACAGAGAGACAGAGAGACAGAGAGACAGAGAGACAGAGAGACAGAGAGACAGAGAGACAGAGAGACAGAGACACAGAGAGACAGAGACACAGAGAGACAGAGACACAGAGAGACAGAGAGACAGAGAGACAGAGACACAGAGAGACAGAGACACAGAGAGACAGAGAGACAGAGAGACAGAGAGACAGAGACACAGAGAGACAGAGAGACAGAGAGACAGAGACACAGAGAGACAGAGAGACAGAGAGACAGAGACACAGAGAGACAGAGAGACAGAGACACAGAGAGACAGAGAGACAGAGACACAGAGACACAGAGAGACAGAGAGACAGAGACACAGAGAGACAGAGAGACAGAGAGACAGAGACACAGAGAGACAGAGACACAGAGAGACAGAGAGACAGAGAGACAGAGAGACAGAGACACAGAGAGACAGAGAGACAGAGAGACAGAGACACAGAGAGACAGAGAGACAGAGAGACAGAGACACAGAGAGACAGAGAGACAGAGACACAGAGAGACAGAGACACAGAGAGACAGAGACAGAGACAGAGAGACAGAGACACAGAGACACAGAGAGACAGAGAGACAGAGAGACAGAGAGACAGGAGACAGAGACACAGAGAGACAGAGACACAGAGACACAGAGAGACAGAGAGACAGAGAGACAGAGACACAGAGAGACAGAGAGACAGAGAGACAGAGACACAGAGAGACAGAGAGACAGAGAGACAGAGACACAGAGAGACAGAGAGACAGAGAGACACAGAGAGACAGAGAGACAGAGAGACAGAGAGACAGAGAGACAGAGACACAGAGAGACAGAGACACAGAGACAGAGACACAGAGAGACAGAGAGACAGAGACACAGAGAGACAGAGACACAGAGAGACAGAGACACAGAGAGACAGAGAGACAGAGACAGAGACACAGAGAGACAGAGAGACAGAGAGACACAGAGAGACAGAGAGACAGAGAGACAGAAGAGAACAGAGAGACAGAGACACAGAGAGACAGAGACACAGAGAGACAGAGACACAGAGAGACAGAGACACAGAGAGACAGAGAGACAGAGACAGAGACACAGAGAGACACAGAGAGACAGAGACACAGAGAGACAGAGACACAGAGAGACAGAGACACAGAGAGACAGAGAGACAGAGACAGAGACACAGAGACAGAGAACAGAGAGACAGAGAGACAGAGAGACAGAGACACAGAGAGACAGAGACACAGAGAGACAGAGAGACAGAGAGACAGAGAGACAGAGACACAGAGAGACAGAGAGACAGAGAGACAGAGAGACAGAGACACAGAGAGACAGAGAGACAGAGAGACAGAGACACAGAGAGACAGAGAGACAGAGAGACAGAGACACAGAGAGACAGAGACACAGAGAGACAGAGACACAGAGAGACAGAGACACAGAGAGACAGAGACACAGAGAGACAGAGAGACAGAGAGACAGAGACACAGAGAGACACAGAGAGACAGAGACAGAGACACAGAGAGACACAGAGAGACAGAGACACAGAGAGACAGAGACACAGAGAGACAGAGACACAGAGAGACAGAGAGACAGAGACAGAGACACAGAGAGACAGAGAGACAGAGAGACACAGAGAGACAGAGAGACAGAGAGACAGAGAGACAGAGAGACAGAGACACAGAGAGACAGAGACACAGAGAGACAGAGAGACAGAGAGACAGAGACACAGAGACACAGAGAGACAGAGACAGAGACACAGAGAGACAGAGAGACAGAGACACAGAGAGACAGAGAGACAGAGACACAGAGAGACAGAGAGACAGAGACACAGAGACACAGAGAGACAGAGAGACAGAGACACAGAGAGACAGAGAGACAGAGAGACAGAGACACAGAGAGACAGAGACACAGAGAGACAGAGAGACAGAGAGACAGAGAGACAGAGACACAGAGAGACAGAGAGACAGAGAGACAGAGACACAGAGAGACAGAGAGACAGAGAGACAGAGACACAGAGAGACAGAGAGACAGAGACACAGAGAGACAGAGACACAGAGAGACAGAGACACAGAGAGACAGAGACACAGAGACACAGAGACACAGAGAGACAGAGAGACAGAGAGACAGAGACACAGAGAGACAGAGACACAGAGACACAGAGAGACAGAGAGACAGAGAGACAGAGACACAGAGACACAGAGACACAGAGAGACAGAGACACAGAGAGACAGAGACACAGAGAGACAGAGACACAGAGAGACAGAGAGACAGAGAGACACAGAGACACAGAGAGACAGAGAGACAGAGAGACAGAGAGACACAGAGAGACAGAGAGACAGAGACACAGAGAGACAGAGACACAGAGAGACAGAGACACAGAGAGACAGAGACACAGAGAGAGACAGAGACACAGAGACAGAGACACAGAGAGACACAGAGAGACAGAGACACAGAGAGACAGAGACACAGAGAGACAGAGACACAGAGAGACAGAGAGACAGAGACAGAGACACAGAGAGACAGAGAGACAGAGAGACACAGAGAGACAGAGAGACAGAGAGACACAGAGAGACAGAGAGACAGAGACACAGAGAGACAGAGACACAGAGAGACAGAGACACAGAGAGACAGAGACACAGAGAGACACAGAGAGACAGAGACAGAGACACAGAGAGACACAGAGAGACAGAGACACAGAGAGACAGAGACACAGAGAGACAGAGACACAGAGAGACAGAGAGACAGAGACAGAGACACAGAGAGACACAGAGAGACAGAGAGACAGAGAGACAGAGACACAGAGAGACAGAGACACAGAGAGACAGAGAGACAGAGAGACAGAGAGACAGAGACACAGAGAGACAGAGAGACAGAGAGACAGAGACACAGAGAGACAGAGAGACAGAGAGACAGAGACACAGAGAGACAGAGAGACAGAGAGACAGAGAGACAGAGACACAGAGAGACAGAGACACAGAGAGACAGAGACACAGAGAGACAGAGACACAGAGACACAGAGACACAGAGAGACAGAGAGACAGAGAGACAGAGACACAGAGAGACACAGAGAGACAGAGACAGAGACACAGAGAGACACAGAGAGACAGAGACACAGAGAGACAGAGACACAGAGAGACAGAGACACAGAGAGACAGAGAGACAGAGACAGAGACACAGAGAGACAGAGAGACAGAGAGACACAGAGAGACAGAGAGACAGAGAGACACAGAGAGACAGAGAGACAGAGACACAGAGAGACAGAGACACAGAGAGACAGAGACACAGAGAGACAGAGACACAGAGAGACACAGAGAGACAGAGACAGAGACACAGAGAGACACAGAGAGACAGAGACACGAGAGACAGAGACACAGAGAGACAGAGACACAGAGAGACAGAGAGACAGAGACAGAGACACAGAGAGACACAGAGAGACAGAGAGACAGAGAGACAGAGACACAGAGAGACAGAGACAGAGACACAGAGAGACAGAGACAGAGACACAGAGAGACAGAGACAGAGACACAGAGAGACAGAGACAGAGACACAGAGAGACAGAGACACAGAGAGACAGAGACAGAGACACAGAGAGACAGAGACACAGAGAGACAGAGACAGAGACACAGAGAGACAGAGACAGAGAGACAGAGACACAGAGAGACACAGAGAGACACAGAGAGACACAGAGACAGAGACACAGAGAGACAGAGACACAGAGAGACACAGAGAGACAGAGACAGAGACACAGAGAGACACAGAGAGACAGAGACACAGAGAGACAGAGACACAGAGAGACAGAGACACAGAGAGACAGAGACACAGAGAGACAGAGACAGAGACACAGAGAGACAGAGACAGAGACACAGAGAGACAGAGACAGAGACACAGAGAGACAGAGACAGAGACACAGAGAGACAGAGACACAGAGAGACAGAGACAGAGACACAGAGAGACAGAGACACAGAGAGACAGAGACAGAGACACAGAGAGACAGAGACAGAGAGACAGAGACAGAGACACAGAGAGACACAGAGAGACACAGAGAGACAGAGACACAGAGAGACACAGAGAGACAGAGACAGAGACACAGAGAGACACAGAGAGACAGAGACAGAGACACAGAGAGACAGAGAGACAGAGACAGAGACACAGAGAGACAGAGACACAGAGAGACAGAGACAGAGACAGAGACAGAGACACAGAGAGACAGAGACAGAGACAGAGACAGAGACACAGAGAGACAGAGACAGAGACACAGAGAGACAGAGACAGAGACACAGAGAGACAGAGACACAGAGAGACAGAGACAGAGACACAGAGAGACAGAGACACAGAGAGACAGAGACAGAGACACAGAGAGACAGAGACAGAGAGACAGAGACAGAGACACAGAGAGACAGAGACACAGAGAGACAGAGACAGAGACACAGAGAGACAGAGACACAGAGAGACAGAGACACAGAGAGACAGAGACACAGAGAGACAGAGACACAGAGAGACAGAGACAGAGACACAGAGAGACAGAGACAGAGACACAGAGAGACAGAGACAGAGACACAGAGAGACAGACACAGAGACAGAGACAGAGACAGAGACAGACACAGAGACACAGAGAGACAGAGACAGAGACAGAGACAGAGACACAGAGAGACAGAGACAGAGACAGAGACAGACACAGAGACACAGAGAGACAGAGACAGAGACAGAGACAGACACAGAGACAGAGACAGAGACAGAGACAGACACAGAGACAGAGACAGAGACAGAGACACAGAGAGACAGAGACAGAGACAGAGACAGAGACAGAGACAGAGACAGAGACACAGAGAGACAGAGACAGAGACACAGAGAGACAGAGACAGAGACACAGAGAGACAGAGACACAGAGAGACAGACACAGAGACAGAGACAGAGACAGAGACAGACACAGAGACACAGAGAGACAGAGACAGAGACAGAGACAGACACAGAGACAGAGACAGAGACAGAGACAGACACAGAGACACAGAGAGACAGAGACAGAGACAGAGACAGAGACAGAGACAGAGACAGAGACAGAGACACAGAGAGACAGAGACAGAGACACAGAGAGACAGAGACAGAGACACAGAGAGACAGAGACACAGAGAGACAGAGACACAGAGAGACAGAGACACAGAGAGACACAGAGAGACAGAGAGACAGAGACAGAGACACAGAGAGACACAGAGAGACAGAGACAGAGACACAGAGAGACACAGAGAGACAGAGACAGAGACACAGAGAGACACAGAGAGACAGAGACAGAGACACAGAGAGACACAGAGAGACAGAGACAGAGACACAGAGAGACAGAGACAGAGACAGAGACAGAGACACAGAGAGACACAGAGAGACAGAGACAGAGACACAGAGAGACAGAGACAGAGACAGAGACAGAGACACAGAGAGACAGAGACACAGAGAGACAGAGACAGAGACAGAGACAGAGACACAGAGAGACAGAGACAGAGACACAGAGAGACAGAGACAGAGACACAGAGAGACAGAGACACAGAGAGACAGAGACAGAGACACAGAGAGACAGAGACACAGAGAGACAGAGACAGAGACACAGAGAGACAGAGACAGAGAGACAGAGACAGAGACACAGAGAGACAGAGACACAGAGAGACAGAGACAGAGACACAGAGAGACAGAGACACAGAGAGACAGAGACACAGAGAGACAGAGACACAGAGAGACAGAGACACAGAGAGACAGAGACAGAGACACAGAGAGACAGAGACAGAGACACAGAGAGACAGAGACAGAGACACAGAGAGACAGAGACAGAGACAGAGACAGACACAGAGACAGAGACAGAGACAGAGACAGACACAGAGACACAGAGAGACAGAGACAGAGACAGAGACAGAGACACAGAGAGACAGAGACAGAGACAGAGACAGACACAGAGACACAGAGAGACAGAGACAGAGACAGAGACAGACACAGAGACAGAGACAGAGACAGAGACAGACACAGAGACAGAGACAGAGACAGAGACACAGAGAGACAGAGACAGAGACAGAGACAGAGACAGAGACAGAGACAGAGACAGAGACACAGAGAGACAGAGACAGAGACACAGAGAGACAGAGACAGAGACACAGAGAGACAGAGACACAGAGAGACAGACACAGAGACAGAGACAGAGACAGAGACAGACACAGAGACACAGAGAGACAGAGACAGAGACAGAGACAGACACAGAGACAGAGACAGAGACAGAGACAGACACAGAGACACAGAGAGACAGAGACAGAGACAGAGACAGAGACAGAGACAGAGACACAGAGAGACAGAGACAGAGACACAGAGAGACAGAGACAGAGACACAGAGAGACAGAGACACAGAGAGACAGAGACACAGAGAGACAGAGACACAGAGAGACAGAGACAGAGACACAGAGAGACAGAGACAGAGACACAGAGAGACAGAGACAGAGACACAGAGAGACAGAGACAGAGACAGAGACAGACACAGAGACAGAGACAGAGACAGAGACAGACACAGAGACACAGAGAGACAGAGACAGAGACAGAGACAGAGACAGAGACAGAGACAGAGACAGAGACAGAGACACAGAGAGACACAGAGAGACAGAGACAGAGACACAGAGAGACAGAGACACAGAGAGACAGAGACACAGAGACACAGAGAGACAGAGAGACAGAGACAGAGAGACAGAGACAGAGACACAGAGAGACAGAGACAGAGACACAGAGAGACAGAGACACAGAGAGACAGAGACAGAGACACAGAGAGACAGAGACACAGAGAGACAGAGACAGAGACACAGAGAGACAGAGACAGAGAGACAGAGACAGAGACACAGAGAGACAGAGACACAGAGAGACAGAGACAGAGACACAGAGAGACAGAGACACAGAGAGACAGAGACACAGAGAGACAGAGACAGAGACACAGAGAGACAGAGACAGAGACACAGAGAGACAGAGACAGAGACACAGAGAGACAGAGACAGAGACAGAGACAGACACAGAGACACAGAGAGACAGAGACAGAGACAGAGACAGAGACACAGAGAGACAGAGACAGAGACAGAGACAGACACAGAGACAGAGACAGAGACAGAGACAGACACAGAGACACAGAGAGACAGAGACAGAGACACAGAGAGACAGAGACAGAGACACAGAGAGACAGAGACACAGAGAGACAGAGACACAGAGAGACAGAGACACAGAGAGACAGAGACACAGAGAGACAGAGACAGAGACACAGAGAGACAGAGACAGAGACACAGAGAGACAGAGACAGAGACACAGAGAGACAGAGACAGAGACAGAGACAGACACAGAGACAGAGACAGAGACAGAGACAGACACAGAGACACAGAGAGACAGAGACAGAGACAGAGACAGACACAGAGACAGAGACAGAGACAGAGACAGACACAGAGACACAGAGAGACAGAGACAGAGACAGAGACAGAGACAGAGACAGAGACAGAGACAGAGACACAGAGAGACAGAGACAGAGACACAGAGAGACAGAGACAGAGACACAGAGAGACAGAGACACAGAGAGACAGAGACACAGAGAGACAGAGACACAGAGAGACAGAGACAGAGACACAGAGAGACAGAGACAGAGACACAGAGAGACAGAGACAGAGACACAGAGAGACAGAGACAGAGACAGAGACAGACACAGAGACAGAGACAGAGACAGAGACAGACACAGAGACACAGAGAGACAGAGACAGAGACAGAGACAGACACAGAGACAGAGACAGAGACAGAGACAGACACAGAGACACAGAGAGACAGAGACAGAGACAGACACAGAGACACAGAGAGACAGAGACAGAGACAGACACAGAGAGACAGAGACAGAGAC
>JAXIVD010001585.1:15000-20000 GCA_036785275.1 Cancer borealis
GTTTAACGTACGTTGGTAGGCTTAGCGAAACACTTTATGTAATGTCTAAGGATTTACTGGCGTGTGCATGTGTTTATAATGTGTAGGCTGTGTCAGCCCATGTGCTGCACCATTCCTGAGTCCCGATCTGTGCTACAATGAATGGCTGACGCGCTGCTCACTCAAGGACACTCGACCCTGGGTGTAGAAGGATCAGATTTCAGCAACACGTCACCAAAGGAATCCAAGTCTAACATTCCCATAGGTTGTCCATTTGCCATAACTGTTATATGTATACTTTCTGTCTTTATTTCATGTTAATTTCTTTCTCTATCGCATCCTATTTTCACTCATTATTCATTTCATTTCTCTACCTCCATCAATCTAGTGTTTTTAGCACTCTTTCCCTTCCTTTATTCCTTTTCTATCTTATTGCTTTATTACCACCATTCTCCTATAGTTTCAATTACCACTTTTTTTCCCCATATATTTTAATGATTCATCCTTCTTTCGACACTTTAACAACATTTTCCAATACCTTCATATCAGAAAATTTTCATTAATTTCCCTTTTTTAGTGTAATTAATTTTTCTAAGGCATCAAATACTCTATAAAAAAAAAATGTATTAAAATCATACAAAGTGAATCAGATGATTTTATATTTTATTTAGTTCTCCTCACAACATTCTTATTTCTCTGTGTTGTATTTGCTTCCTTTCTCTTAGATCTCATTAGCTTCTTTTTTAAGTCCAATCAAGATTTTTTTCTCCTCCACTCCCGAAGGCTTCCAAAGTTCATTAGACAATAATTAAATGCCTCTTCTTGTCTTGTCATAGCTAAACTTTCATACCTCGGCCCTATAGCGACCCTCCCTCCTGCCTTGCCTTGCCTTGCCTTGCCTTGCCTTGCCTTGCCTTGCCTTGCCTTGCCCTGCCCTGCCTTGCCTTGCCTTGCCTTGCCTTGCCTTGCCCTGCTTTGCCTTGCCTTGCCTTGCCTTGCCCTGCCCTGCCCTGCCCTGCCCTGCCCTGCCCTGCCCTGCCCTGCCCTGCCCTGCCTTGCCTTGCCTTGCCTTGCCTTGCCTTGCCTTGCCTTGTCTTGTCTTGTCTTGTCTTGCCTTGCCTTGTCTTATCCTGCTCTGCCCTGCCTTATCCTGCTCTGCCCTGCCCTGCCCTGCCCTGCCCTGCCCTGCCTTGCCCTGCCCTGCCCTGCCCTGCCCTGCCCTGCCCTGCCCTGCCCTGCCCTGCCCTGCCTTGCCTTGCCTTGCCTTGCTTTGTCCTGCCTTGCCCTGCCCTGCCTTGCCTTGCCTTGCCTTGCCTTGCCTTGCCTTGCCTTGCCTTGCCTTGCCTTGCCTTGCCTTGCCTTGCCTTGCCTTGCCTTGCCTTGCCTTGCCTTGCCTTGCCTTGCCTTGCCTTGCCTTCGTTTCCCTGGTCGCACACATTCTTACCACCTGTCTCGCCCCTGTTTCACCTCACCTGCTACCTGTCTTACCTCATGTCAACTTTCTCGCCTCCCTCACTCCCTTCTTCACATATTCCTCACCTTTCTCTTCCTTCCCCTTCTCCCTGCCCTTTCACCTTTACCGCTTTTGGTCACTTCCTCCCCTTCCTCCTCCTCTAAGTCCAAATGCCATAAAATTTTCTACACAAAAGAGAGCAAACATATCTGGAAAATATAGAGAAATCTGAAAGCCAAACAGCTGAAGTACGTCACATTACAACATCAACCACGTATATTTGCAAGAATTAATGTGTCCCTTTGACGGACACTCCTTTGTTCACGTTGTCCTGTAAGCAACACACATAATATAAGACTCCCGAAACACAGCCAGTTAAGATGGAACGGCATCTGTGTGACATTGTAACCCAAATATATAGAGAGCACAGGGTTACCCCGGGTGGTGTAGGTAGCTTTTGTCTACCGTCGGGGTCATTAAACTAGTTATGTCTAGAGAAACACTAGAGGTGGCTTCGTATATTTTACTTATTACAAGTGCAAGTTATAGAATACAGGAAGTAATGTAATCAGGATGGCGACCAAGGTTAAACTGGCTTCCCAGCACGTAGTGGTGGCTCACCACGACTTTGGTTTGCACCATTCTGCCAAGGCTAGACTACAGTTCCCTCGTTTGAGTGTTTCGGTTGTTATGGTCAATCATCAACTAGTAAATGTAATGATCTACGTTGGATTTACTAATAGTAAGTTTAACACATACAAGCAGTAACTGTCTATTTAGACTGAGAGTTTTTCAGTAAATCGAACGGACGTTTCGTCAGTAATAGTTCGGGCTTTTGTCTCTGCACAACACACTGTTACATGACACTAAACACTGTTGCTTATGCCAGAGTTCACGTCTTTGCGCCCGTATCCCAACCCTGCTGCGGGACGGTCGCTGTTCAAGGCCACACTCGTGAGCTGCGTGCAGGCAGTCAACTGAATCTGCACTCATAACAACACAGTAATTACGTGGGCATGAACATTGATGAACTGTTAACATGATGATGCGTACAGTTTCTTGTTGGTTGTAGTAACACGTAACTACGGCGGTTGATATTAGGGTGAAGCAGTATGTCTGGTCACCTGTGGCAACCAGCTGGGTCCCTTCAGAAGTGCAGAGCTCACCACTTCCATACTAGTCGGGAAAAGGAAAAGCTGTAGGATGATACATGTATACAAACACCTACCTATCCAGGGCGGCCAACAATGTCTAAAGTCTCAATCTAATATTACGAGTGTTGAATCACCATGTTCTTAAAGTGACAGGTGAGAAGGTAGCACCTGCCGCCCCCCATCACACCTTTCCTGTTCTACGTCATTCACCTTGAAGTGCTTTTGGCTGTACTCTTAACTCCGCGCAAGGGTGGCGGCGGATGGTAAAAGCTGCAGAATAACAATCTTCTATTGGGTATTGGGTCACTTTTTTGCCTCGAGTCGCTAATGAGATCTGAACCCAAGGATGATTTTTGCTTCTTTCCCTAAAATCCATGGACCAGATGTTGCTTCTTTGTTGGAACATTTTTACTTTTTTTTACGTCGATAACCTTTGTTGGAGATTGGATGTAATTTTTGTGTCCTTAAGGTTAGGAAACAGATGTAAACAGGACGCTGGAATAGAGGGTGAAAAGTCATAGATTTCCTGGTGATAAAAGGTTAATTAATGTTTTGACTTTCTTTACTTTTACAACCTGCGCAGTAGTTTTATAACACAATATATTAATCTCGTCGTTTTTTATGAGAACTTTTGTATCACATTTAGGGGACATTATCTTATTTATCATTTACTCTTTTATTATGACTATTATTCCCGGACAAAGGCGCGTACCGGGAAGAGGCTGAGGGAAGGGAGAACTTTTTGTTGATTTTTCCCTCACAAATCACGCAGATAACTCAGAGTCCCTCATAGGCCTGCCAGCTTCCTGTTATTTGTTTTCCTTGTTTTTTTATTCTTGTACTATCACCACCACCACCACCACCACGACAACCACATCCTGATATCCTCCTCCTCCTCCTCCTCCTCCTCCTCCTCCTCCTCCTCCTCCTCCTCCTCCTCCTCCTCCTCCTCCTCCTCCTATGTCATCTTTCCAGGATATCTTGTATTTGTTCCAGTTTTCATGAAGGACTCCAGGAAGCCTCGTGGGTGAAGACTTCATTACTCTCTTCCTCTCCCCACTCCCCTTCCCTCCCTTCCTACTCCCCTTCCCTCTGCCCCCACTCCCCTTCCCTCTTCCCACTCCCCTTCCCTCTCCCTCACTCTCCTTCCCTCTCCCTCCACTCACCTTCCTTCTCCCCACTCCTCTTCTTCCTCCACCTTCCCGTCCTGCTTCTCACTTTCCAATATATATATATTTTTTTTCATCCCTTCCCCTTGTACCTCTCAGTTTTTTTGTGTGTACCGCTGGCTCTCTCTCTCTCTCTCTCTCTCTCTCTCTCTCTCTCTCTCTCTCTCTCTCTCTCTCTCTCTCTCTCTCTCTCTCTCTCTCTCTCTCTCTCTCTCTCTCTCTCTCTCTCTCTCTCTCTCTCTCTCTCTCTCTCTCTCTCTCTCTCTCTCTCTCTCTCTCTCTCTCTCTCTCTCTCTTTTCCCATCATATATCACACTTACTCTTCTCTCAATGGCTCTACATCACCATATTTCCTCCATGTTCTTATCATCCCCGTATATTTTTTCCCAACCCCTTACCACCCCCTTAATGGCATCCCTTCCCATACATCCTCTGTCCTTAAACACACCCTCGCCCACCTCCCAGTCACCCTACAGCCTCACTTCATCATCCTACTACCTCACTCTGCCACCTACATGTCACCCTCCTATTCCCTCCGCCGACCTGCCATGCTCATCACCCTAATGCTCGTCACTCTCTCACTCGTAATCTCCGCTCGTTGCCGGGACGCGAGACAACGCACTCTATCTGGTGATACAGCTAACTGGACCATCGATTTTGGATGTGTGTGGTGCTTATCGCGAGTGATTTCCAATAGTCAGAGAAAGTGGTGGACAGAGGAGACTAGACAGGAAACAGAGAAAACAACGAAATATATCACCCGCGCCTCGGAGACTAAAGTAACACTGTGGAACAACCCGAAAAAGAGTGTCAATATATGAGAGAGAAAGAGGAATCATGTCAAAATATGTAAGGAGCAGAGACACGAGATAGTAAATTCACTTCGAGGCTGAAAACAATACCAGAGAAGAAAGAAAATGTATAGTAATAGGTAGACACATAAAAGTGGGTGAAGGACGTGTTTGAGAAGGTGAGGTATGGACAGGTATTGACAGACAGACAGCCTCACCACGTCTCCTCACAGCCAACCCAACCAACTAACCATCTCCTTGATCCGCATGATTGGCTTCTCTAATATTGGATTACCTTTAATATGGCCGCCACATCAGCTGCTGCCCTACATCCAACCCTTATTAACGGGGTTTTCTTGGCCGACCTTCGTTTCTTTACTGTTTTCCTGCAAGAGGGATTTTTTCTCTTTTTATTTATGAATGCTCGTTTGGCTCGAAGTGTTTGCGAGTGTAC
>JAXIVD010001585.1:25000-32500 GCA_036785275.1 Cancer borealis
ATATGTTATATGTACATAAATATACAAGCTTGGATGTTGTATATAGAGCGATAAGAGTGTATCCATTAGAAATAGCCTTCATAAAGTATAAAATGCAGGATGATCAATTATAATTGATCATCCTGCATTTTATACATTTTTTTTCTACATCACAAATCGTTGGTGCCAGCAGGCTTTATGGAGGCTATTTCTAATGGATACACTCCTACCTCTCCATGTACAACATCCGTGCTTGTATATTCATGTACATATAACATATGCTTGTAACGTTTCATCTGTAACTATGCCATTTTTTCCCAATGTTTCCTCTATAAGTCTTGAACAATAATTATTGGTCAAGACTTATGGAAAAAAAATACCAAATTGAGTTACATAATATATACATGTTTGTTACATTTACACATGTCTGGTGTTTATTCATCGCCATGGTTGGATTTTATAAGGAAAAAAAAATAAAAATAAATAAATAAATAAAAAATAATATATATATATATATATATATATATATATATATATATATATATATATATATTGAATGTGTGTTGTCGGGTGTGTGGTTGTCACGGACCATGTGTGTTGTCGGGTGTGTGGTTGTCACGGACCATTGATAATAAAGAATGGTTTATAAAGACTGGAGAGCAAAGGTTGGATAACAACTTTGTATAGTAATGTGACAACAAAAGCCATTTGTAGTAGTTACAGATTATATAAAGAAGTGTGTGAAAAAAAATCTTGCAAAGTTCATTCAAATGAATCGCATCTATCTAAGTAAATTAGGAACAGGAAATTATTAATTACCGATCACTACTGGCAGACATCGTGCAGGTAGAAGGGAGGAACGCTGCTGTAGTAAATGTAATGATGGTCAAATAGGCGATGAATATCATGTTGTGTTATAGTGCCAAAACCAGGATATTATTCAGTTAAGAAACAAGTACATCCCTGATTAATATAAATAAATTCAAATCAATATACATTTATTATATTGAAGCAAATAGAAATATAATCTTGCTCAGTAACTTTGCCCAGTTTATTGAAGGTATTTTGAGACTTTTTAGGTCTTCGAATATTATGTCATTAGTGTATGATTATTGTGTGTGAATATTGAGTCAACACTACCGAGGGTCTGTGTTCCATACGTTTATTGTAAAAGTCTGAGTAATGAATGTAGAGCAATAATAATGATTAATAATAATAATGATATCGATGATAAGGAATATGATAACAAAAATAATAACATTAATAATAATAATAGCTAAATAAACAAACAAAATTAAATAGATAAACAAAACACGACATACAGACAGGTTCTCATGTGGCTGAGGCATGAATTATAGTCACACTTCTATATGACGTACATACAAACAGTAATGCAGACACCACTTCATGTACACCCACGCTACCGTACCGCTTGTATAGGTGACTTACAACGACTAATGTCTATAAACCATTAAAACCATGGCTGCATCATGTACAAGTATAAAGTTTTCATGGTCAATTATTATAATCAGTTACTATATTGCGTTCCAGCATACAAATAATTGGGCAATATAAAAAAAGATACATAAATAAAAAATCACCTAACGTTTTGTAAGAAACTATATCGTCCTCTTCATAAACCAATAATGTAATACACGTCTCTCGCTCAGGTAGACATATACATCGAAACACACAAACATACTACCTTAAGGGCACTCACCCTCCTTCAACGGATTCGTAGGGAGTCTTACAGCTCGGGAAGATAGATCTGAGCCAAAAATTGATGCAGTGAAGTGTGACGTGATGAATGGCTTGAGAGGAAGATGGGGTGATGGGGTGTGGGGGTGCGGGGGTGTGGGGGTGATAGACTGACTCGTGGGCGGCGGTGGAAGGCAGAGAACGGGAGGCAGACGGTGGTATAGGTGGTGGGAGGAATGAGTTAGCTGGGGGCGCGAGGAATGTCGTTAATTGTGAGCCACGTCGTGTCTGCACGGAGAAAAGCACGCAATGGCGGTGAGATAACAAAGTAATTAAGAGAGTGAAGATGGTGGTGATGGAGCCGGCGCTGGATGAGTCTTCGGGGAGGGGGGGGATAAGGGGAGGATGCAGTGGAGACGAGATGAATCGTGGAAGTGTTAATATTAGACATTATTTCTCCATCACAGTCATCACTTGATTGTAATTGCCGTGAAGATGGATTAGTTTGCATGTGTGTTCAGTCGGCAAGCATGTCGTCCGAAGCAAGCCCGGGTAGGACAAACTTTGTGATGTCTTATACTTGCTGGATATATATTTTGATGAACTTATAAAAAACAAAAAATTCATATCCAGAAAGAAAAAAAACTACAAATCTGGATTATAAAAAAAATACATTTATTCTGTTTTCATTATGTTCCTTATCTTTTTTTAATCTTGTTTTTGTTCGTGTTCGTGTGCCTCATGTTGTTGTTGTTGTTGTTGTTGTTGTTGTTGTTGTCGTTGTTGTTATCGTCATCCTCTCCGTCGTCATCTTCATGCGGTGGACGTCTAATGCCTCCCGTCCCCGCCTCGATGGGTGGCTGCAGAGAAGCTTCTGCCGCAGTGCGTACAATACTGGAAGTGTTCGTTCTCCGCCTCCTTTCATCCTGCCGTCTGAACGCTAGCCTCGCCGCCTACAGCAACTAGCCTTACTCCTTCCCCTGCCGCCACGGTATTCCCTCTAGTCTCCTTACATCTCCACCTGCCCTGCCAGGAAGTAATTAGATTTCCGATTCAAGACACCCAAACAAAGCCCATCAACTTGTCTTTTGTTTTGCAGCTGCCGTGGCGGGATTCCAGTAACGTCAAGCATCGCATGGAGACTTGGTATCGGCGTTGCTGCTCCTTATTTCGTGCGCGTTTTGGGAGTAATGTAACATAGATCTTGTTATGAATAAGCGGTGCGGTTAGCGTTTGTCTTGTTATAAAAATCCCTCGCGTTTATCACGTCGTGCCTTGCCTGCCGAGTGTGTTGTCCAGCATTGCATGTGTGTGGCCGATGTGTCTCCCGTTGTGTGGTCAGGTGCGCGGGGACCATCACCGCCTCGCCTGACAACAGGAGGTGCCTGCTTATGTTACCACTGATAACGTATGAGAGCGATATACATATAATTATATAGTGAAACGGCCAGCAGTAGGCCGGATCATATAGCTTGTATGGAAAAACCTTGTTGAAGGAGGTGGGAGGCACATTGCACCACGGAAGGAGGAAGTTTATTCCACTTTCTAACGATGTCATTGGTAAATAATTCAGTGCAGTCAAGCTGTGTTTGTCTGCATTTTACTTTTACTTCGTTACTCTACGTTCGTGATTAGTCATGAATTGAAAACAGTTAATCTGCATCAACATTCGTAAATCCTTTATATATTTCAAAACACTATAAGAGAAAGGCGGAAAGAAAGATAGAAAGAAAAAATGAAAGAAATAATGAATGTCTGTTTGTTCCTTTCCTCCGTTTTGCTCCAATAATATATATGAAACAGTTCCTTAATGCGGAATGTGATCGTCACCACAACGAAGATCGACATTCAGGTTTCCTCAGAGCTGAGGTAAACTTATCAACACTAGATTCATTTTTTCTGCGCGGATAAGACTGAAAATAAACTAATGCTATATTTTTTTTATATTATATAACGTCTTAATTTGAAGATGTTTATCGTTTATAAAGCTGTTTTCCAACTTAAAGAAAGTTGAACATAAAGCTCTTGACGCCAACCCATCGCCACCTGCTAGGCCGGCCATCAAGATCAAATGGATTTATCCGTGAAGTGTCATCCTCCACAACGGGTCCTTGAGGCTCCCAACGGCCAGTCGAAGATGGTAATATATAGTGATTCACAGAGCCTACACATCATTCCAGGCATTCCAGCAATTGCGTGCGACCCGTGATTGGCCTTAAATGAGCTCATGCTTGCTTTCATTTACAACTCTAGGACAGTCACTCAACTACTTTCCCAACAGTTTCCATGAGTTTAAACTGAAACATTCCACAGCTCCTCGCTACAGTTTGACGAGTGGGAGAATAAACATGAGTGAGTAGGGTCTCCAAGCCTTGTGTCTCCCGGTAACTAGGAGTGAGTCTGAAGTGATTGTTTGAAGACGAGAACATTTGCCTTCACTCAGCTACCTCACTCATCTCAACAAACTGAAGTGAGTGTAGAGAATTGTTACGTCAACGTGTGGATGTCTCTAAATAGGCTGTAAATTGGGTCCCCGATAAGCCATCAGCAAACCAGTTTGGATGACGAATGTCTGTTCTTAGACCAGCTTCGGCCCACAAACAGGTCCAGTAAAGGTTATCCACTAAAACCTTAAAACTTGGCAACACCTCAAACAAAAAGGATAGTGGTAGTGGTAGTGGTAGTGGTGTAGGTGGAGGCAAGAAAGGTGTTAGGAATAGAATCTGCAGGAACAAGGAAAGGGAAAGCAGGTGGCAGGGAAATGGAGGGAGGTCAGGAAGGGTACGAAACGAGGAGGGTAACGGAGAGAGGAGGAGTTAGGTGGGGGTGGCGAAGGAGGAAATCTGCAAGGAAAGGGAAGGGATGGGGGTTGAGGAAGAAGTAAGGAGGTGGAGGAGGTGGGTGAGGAGGGACGGGAGGCGGTGCTGGCCATGTGGTGCCAGAGTTAAGATTGCTTAGCCAGACGGAGAGCAAACAGTAAGTGGGTCCTGCCTTTCCCTTTGTGTACATGTGTACGTGTAACAGTGTGGTCTTGGTTGTTGCAGGCGTAGTAATGTAACTTGATTGACTTGCTCTCTCTCTCTCTCTCTCTCTCTCTCTCTCTCTCTCTCTCTCTCTCTCTCTCTCTCTCTCTCTCTCTCTCTCTCTCTCTCTCTCTCTCTCTCTTTATAGCTCTTCCAATTCCTTTCTATTCTCTCTGTTTTCTTACCTTTCCCTTCCTCCTCCTCTCACCTGCATCTCTAAGGCTCAAGTTACTCGCTCCATCAAAGTTTTCGGGCAAAAAGGCGAAATTCTATACCGTGAAAAAATGTCCTCTTGTAAGTATCATCTTCCTGGCCTCCACTTTCCGTACCTCCTCCTCCTCCTCCTCCTCCTCCTCCTCCTCCTCCTCCTCCTCCTTGGCCTTCACCGCTATGACCTCCACCTGCCTGGCCTCCACCTCCCCCTCCCACGGCCAGAACGGAGGCAGATTCTCCTCCGTTATGGTTCTAGGAGGTCGTTCTTGGCCCTCCTTCCTCCCCTCGTGATGATGCTCCACGGGGTTGGTGGCCTCACGGGGTCCACATCTCCGCTTCTCTTGACGTCAAACTTCCTTGTCTTCCAGATTTTATCCCCACGTGACCTTGAATCCGGAATAAACGTTGGAGTAACTTTATGTTAGTGTTCAGGGTTTTTTTTTTTTTTTTTTTGGTGGGGTCGAGGTGTGTTTGATGGTTCCTAGTGAGTTTTTGTTGATGTTTTGTGTTTTATGATGATGTTAAGGTGATTTGGTAGTCTGGTTAGTGATGATTTTTATTGTTTGTTCAGTCAATGATACACACAGGGTTAAGATGCTCAGATTTTTTTTTTTTAAGGTCAAGCGATAAATTAACATGGAAACAAAGGACTATTATATATTTTTTTTATCTGTTGAAGGTATGAAGATGAAGTTGTTTTTCTTTCTTTACTTATTATATTTGTTGTAGTATTGACGTGTCTTTATTGTAATTCATTAAAAAATACTTCTTCACAAGCTCCAACACAACCACCAACTACTGAATTATGAAAGTTTTGCCAAGAAGTTGAAAAGACAAGAAAACAATTCACTGCAGGTTTTTTATTATTTATTTTTTTTTTTTTTTGGCGGGAAAGGACTGCGACATTAACGATAAAAAAAATAGAAGAAAAAAAGCGATAAGACATGCAGCATCTCCTTTGATGAGTGTTGTCTGCCTCCGTCCTCTATTTCCGAGTGTCAGCCGCCTTCCCCCTCCACTGCCTTTTTTCCGCTCAGGTAATGTGGAAGCGGAAGACCAGGTGAGAGAAATTACCTCAAAACGGAAAACACAAGAAAAAGGTGAAGGCGTTTGGGACTGACAGGTGTGGTGTTGCATCCTGTGTATAAGGTGTGGGCGTGAGGTACAAAGTACAAAGGAGTACAAAGGAAGAACAGACAGCAACAGTCCTACTGGACCTAACGAGGCTGTCTGTTTAGCTACACTACTACTACTATAATATCTACGTGATAGAGACTAAAGGACAGCAAAGTGGAAGGCTCCTCCCCACCCACCCCTCCCTCCAGCCGAAGCTGGCCGGAAGAGGAAGTGATACCATGTAGCATGAAAAAACTAACATGGAATTTGTATAGGAAAGAAATAAAAAAACAAGGAGTAATCTATGCTGAAAAAAAAAAAAAAAAAATTTTTACGCAGTTGTGAAATATTCGACTTGGTGAACAGATGCTAAGCGCTTATCGAGTTTTTTCTTAAATGATTCAATTGTAGTATTGTTGACAATTTGTGCTGGGAGAGAATTCCAAACATTTACGATTCTATTGAAGAAAAAGTGCTTCGCTTCATTTGATCTAAAGCGCTTACCAATGATCTTGAAGCCATTGTTACGGGTGGAGCTTGTGAGATCGGTAGTTACATAATCGTTTATGTTAATATTATCAAAACCATGGAAAATTTTAAAAACCTCAATTAGGTCCCCTCGTAGCCTACGTTTGGATAAACTGAATAAGTTCAGCTCCTTTAGACGTTCTTCGTAAGACTTGTTTCGCAGTCTTGGGATCATTTTAGTAATTCTTCTTTGTATTCTCTCCAGCTTATTAATATCTTTTTTATAGTATGGTGACCAAAAGTGAATGCAATATTCTAGATGAAGGCGTACGAGTGCATTATATAATGTAAGGATAACTTTTTCAGATTTATAATCAAAAGTTCTACCGATGAAACCGACCAGTTTGTTAGCTTTTTTTACAACGTCTGAACAATGTTTATCTGGTTTGAGGTCGTTACTAATAGTTATCCCTAAGTCTTTTTCATGGTTAACCTTGGAAAGTTCAGAGTCATTCATTGTATATTTATTGAATTGATTATTGCTACCGATATGCAAAACTTTACATTTATCAACATTAAATTTCATTTGCCATTTCTTTGAGGTGAGGGAATGAGTGTGGGCGTGGCTGAGGGTGTGAGGGTGTTGGTGTTAGATGAGGTGTGTGGGCCTGGATAAGGGTGTGAGGGTGTGGGTGTTAGATGTGAGGGTGAGTGTGGGCGTGGTTGAGGGTGGGGCACTTGGGGGTTTCGTGACTGGAAGAATTTGTATCAAAAATATATGTAAAGCGTTAAAATGTAAATAAATACAGAGAACATTCCCGTTTATATGTTTTGAACTATAGTCGAACGTAAAATTACTAAAGAAACTGAATACTGAAGGAATTATCACATTTTTTATTTTTAGCATTGAAATGTCTCTAAAATTTAGTGTGTGTATTACAGGATAAAGGTAACATTGTTTATAGGTCTATACGTTAGTCTTAAAGGATATTTCGAAGTACTT
>JAXIVD010001585.1:47500-50000 GCA_036785275.1 Cancer borealis
ATAGTCTTCATTTCTTTAGGCTTTTCTAAGAATTTTTGTTCTTCTAAAATTCATATTTGATCAGAAAACATTTATCTTCTTATGTAGTTCATCATAGGTGGGCATGAGACACTTTCCATTCGTAATCTTCATACTCGCATTGTGTCTGAATTTGATTTCTTGTTTTTTTCTGTGACTGTATAACCATCTAACTATCAAGTTCATGACTCATGTGCACCACAATTATCAGCGAATACACCAGATATTTAATTTTGATGCTTGAGGGAAGCGTGGAGATAAGTCTAAGATTCTTTTCCTGCATTAACCTAACACAAGCCTTACGTGGATGGGACACAACATAATATCGACTTGCTCCGCTTCGAAGGCGTCAATAGGTGTGTATGGGAAAGGATTCTAACAACCTGAATATTCCCCAACTTCTTCCTCATTCAGTTTAATCAGCAGACCCAATATTTCCAAAACTCTTCCTCCTTCAGTTTAATCAGCGAATAAGTTTTGATCAAACCCCTGTAACACTACTTTAAATTTCGATAACTATCATTACAATTTCTTAAGTGGAACCAAGATACCATGACCCGATATTTTAACACGAATAAAACGTAATCAGCCTTCATTTTAAGTTCGTATTTGTTGTAGAGCATCATATATCATTCATTAATATCAATAATAATTCCAACTGGCTTGATGGTGTGATGTAGCTGTCCAAGATTGTACCGCACGTAGCAGTAGTGAAGGTATGTGTCTTCCACTTCCTGCACCATCACCAAGACAGATTGATGGTGATGTTTCTCATTTTTTTAACCAAGTGACTTTCAAATATCCATCGGTAGACATATACTTTCCTTTATACGAAATTCATAGTGTTGATCAAGGCACATTAGTCTGTTAATTTGTCCTCCCAAAGCGATAGTCATGTTGGTGATTTATATTCTCTTATTGAAACCTTTTGAAGTCGTTGCACTTTTTTCATAACAGGACTATATACGTTTAGCTTATCTACCCGTGTGCCTGTACCTAATCCCAAACATTCACTTGGTCTGGGTAGCTTGGTGCAACATTTTTCGGGGCAGAGCTGTGGAGTCACGTTGAGCCAAAGGTTGATTGATGTCCAACTTAAAAACGGAACAAAACATGATCTTGGTAGTTTATGTTAGTACTGCACCTTACTGTAAACTTACTGCTTTTCTTGGTAAACTAGTAGTGAAAGAAAGAAAGAGAAAGAAAGAGAGAGAGAGAGAGAGAGAGAGAGAGAGAGAGAGAGAGAGAGAGAGAGAGAGAGAGAGAGAGAGAGAGAGAGAGAGAGAGAGAGAGAGAGAGAGAGAGAGAGAGAGATAACTACGAGTATGAAAGGAGGAAAAAGAAGTCGGTATTGAAAAGGGCTGCGTGGTATATGCTGAGATGGGAGATAGGAGAAGAGAGATAAAAGATAATTATGGAGACACAGAGAGAAGGAAACTGATGGATAAGGGGAGAAAAAAAAAGACTAAAGAAGAGACAGTAGGTGTGGAGAGGAAAGGAGAGGCAGGGTGAGGCAGGGCTGGATGATAAGACACATCCTGGAAGCCTCAGGGATCAGAGGTGAAAATGTGGAATAAGAAACAATGGATTCAAGCGAGGACTGACTTTTAGGAACACTGAAAATAAAGTGTATAGCAATTTGTAAACAGAGAGAGAGAAAAAAAAAATTTATATAAAATTCAATAATACAAAGTTGAAATCAAATTATGTAAAAAAAATATTAAGTGATAACCTGAAAACACGATTTTTTTTTCCTTCTTAAATTTCTTTCCATTATTTTAACCAATAACTGAGTCACCCTTCAACACCCTCCTTGATACCTATTCACGACCACCACCTCTCCACTCTCAACCACTACATCACTATAGGGAAGGAGCAGATATCTAGAACTTAATGAATTAATTAATCTCATTAATATCAGATTACGGTAATTAGCGATAATATGCGCCGGAGACTCATCGCTATCGCATAATCCGCTTAATGAGGATGGCAGATTAAATACATAAACCAGGAAATTGCGTGAACGAGGGAACCCGGTGGACCACCTCTCACGTGCACGCCTCACTTCATTGTGCTGTGAGAGAGAGAGAGAGAGAGAGAGAGAGAGAGAGAGAGAGAGAGAGAGAGAGAGAAGAGAGAGAGAGAGAGAGAGAGAGAGAGAGAGAGACCATCCCTCTAGATTTGAATACAGATAATTAACATTGAGATTGTTTCTACTACGTCTGATACATGTAATCATCGTCATCCCATGTCTTGAATTCATGTCAGCGTTACATTAATTCTGGATGTGTGAACATACATATTCTACTTTGAAAGTGATTTACTCCTATATATTTTTTATTCTTCCCATAAGGACTTCCACTTTCAATCAGTTATTAGTGATCATAATTCAACCACTTACAAGTGTTTAACATCCCCCGTGATATCATGGTGTGGTTCTGTGTTGGTCTGATGTTCCCGTCACCGCTGTGCACCATTGTTA
>JAXIVD010001585.1:62264-64764 GCA_036785275.1 Cancer borealis
TCTTTAGAATGTAAGGAGGAGAAGGTGGTTACTACTGGGAGATTCCTTGTTCTTTGGAGGGTTAAAAGAACTGGCGACCTCTTAACGTTAACGGGGTGGCTGTAGGTGCTGTGTTTGGGGGCTAAGAGTGCATAGGTTCCTTAACCAGGCACTTCTTGTTTAAAGCCTATTGTCCAGCCACCGGCGTGTGGCCCTCGGAGTGACCAGTCCTACGGGATAGTCGACTTTCCTTGTCCTTTGGTGGGTTAAAAGGACGTATAAACATCAGCACTACAGTTCGTACACGCCCGTAACGTGGTTGTGACTGGGTTGTTCATAAGTGGACCCCCGGCACTAGGGCATAAGAACCGTGTCCGTTACGGTGTGACCGTAACAATATATATATACATATATATACATATATATATATATATATATATATATATATATATATATATATATATATATATATATATATATATATATATATATATATATATATATATATAAACACCATTGAACTCCCTTTTACACATTCCTTTATCCCACTTTAAACACACATCCTTCCTCCGACACCAAACCACATTCATCTTTTCACATTGCCATTTCACCACACACTTTCCTTACACTATGGGGTCGCACCAGCCTGGTGAAAAGAAACCCCCTTGGAGGCTTGCGTGTCCTCTGAGGTCGTCTTTGGGGTTATGTGGATGTTTGCTGTGCCTGCTGTGGAACTTTAACTTGGTGCGTAGGCTGGCAACCACCTCTGGATACAGTTCAGACAGGTTGGTGGTCTCCAGCGGGTCATCTGCGCGAAGGAGGTGATGTTAGTGATACGGTGAGTAGTAGGTGGAAAGGAGCCAGGGAGATTAAGGAAACGAAAGGAAAGGAAAGATATGAGGAATTAAAGGAATGTAAAGGGAGTTGTAGATGAGGGAAGGAGAAAGGAAGGAAAGAGAAAGTAAATGGTGAAGGAGTTGGAGGGAAGAGAAAGGGAAGGGAAAGTGAAAGGGATAGAAAGAGCATGGAAGGGAAGGGAAGGAATGGGAAGGGAAGGGTAAGGGAATTGATTTTAATAAGAGGAAAGGCAAAAGAAAAAAATACAAAATAATATTCGCTTTTCATAAACAAAAATTAATTTAAAAAAAAGTGCATTAAAAGTAAATAAAAAATAAAAAGTTAAGGTAAATATGCAAGGAAAGAGAATATAAAAAATGGTTCAAGAAAATTACAAATAAGACAAAAAGTAACAGCAGAGATAAAGTATAAGTGAAGGTAATCTACAGAACACCAATGCATGAAGACAACCGAGAAGAAATGTAAATCAATAAACTAAGAATTAATATATATCAAATTAATGAATAAACATATATAGATAGATAGATTGATTCATAAAACTAAAGTGAAAATTATTCGATAAACAAGCATGGAAGTAAAAAAAAATAGACGCAAAAAAATAAAAGAAAGCAACAAAGAAATAGTTATATAGAAAATATACAGATACATAATTACATAAAAAGTAAAAAACTAACATGAAAAGTAAGTAAAAAATGACAAAAGATAAAACGAAACAAAGATAAATCAAAACACAAAATGAGTAAATATAACCAAAAAAATTATAACAAAAATAAGATACAATCTCCACAGAAAACAACTAGAAAATAAGAAACAAAAAAACGGGTTAAGGCTAGAAAGGAGGAGGAAGAAGTGAAAAGAGAGAATGAGATACAGGCAAACCACACTTACACCTCACCTCTAAGATTAAAAAGCATGACCTCCTCGCTGGTGTCACTTTGTTGGGCTTTGGCTTGAGGACGGCGGTGGAAGGGCGTGTTCCAGGAGAAGCCACCCATACCCATCACGCCGCCCACATCCTCGGGCGGCACCCAACCGTCGTAGCGTCCACCGGTTCCCACTACAAGCTTCCAGTGACGCCGCCTGTAGGAAGGATGGAAGGAAGGAAAAAAATATGGATTAGAAAAAATGATTAAAGGAGAGAAAAATAGGCGGTAACAGGGAAACATACGGTACCATACGAGGAAAAAAAGGTAGTCGGAAAGAAAGGGTGTTGGGAAGAAAGAAATGGTGCAGAAGGGGAAAAAAAAGGATGTAGGGGAGGAGAATAAGGAATGTAGAAAAGGAAATGATGGTTGTTAGAGAGGAAGGAAGTGTGTAGGAGAGGAGTGAAAGGGTATATGGAAGGAAAGAAAGGATGTATGTGAGGAACATAGGGCTATAGGTGGGTACAAATAGTGTTTGGAGTAAAGAAATGGTGTGGTAGCGGAGAAAAGGCTGTTTAGGAGGGAAAATGGACGAAAAAGAACAAGAAAGTGGTGCGAGAAGAAGGAAAAGCTTTGAGAGACTACGCTAACGAAGAGGTAAAAAAAAGAAGACAAAGAACAGCTCCAGAAAAAGAACCATCACTCCACTTCCCTCAACCTCACGTCACTCCAACCTATGTTAACATCCACTACAATCATCACCAACACCACAGACACCACCATCACCACCCACCTGATGG
>JAXIVD010001585.1:67264-81118 GCA_036785275.1 Cancer borealis
TAAAAAAGAAATAAAAGATCGCGATATACATAGATATTTGAATAAAAACAGAAAATAACACTGCAAGACTGAGAGAGAGAGAGAGAGAGAGAGAGAGAGAGAGAGAGAGAGAGAGAGAGAGAGAGAGAGAGAGAGAGAGAGAGAGAGAGAGAGAGAGAGAGAGAGAGAGAGAGAGAGAGAGAGAGAGAAAGAGAGAGAGAGAGAGAGATTTACCCTCTAAAACGATGACCGGAGTTGGGGAGGAGAGGGGAGTGGAGGAGACTCACCCCCCGCGTTCCCCCCTCGAACACACTCCCTTTGCACCCCCTCAGAGGAAAGTTAGAGAGGAGAGAGAGAGAGAGAGAGAGAAAGGAGGAGGAGGAGTAAGAGGAATTTAACTTTAGACGGTGAAGAAGAACTGTTGGAGAGAGAGAGAGAGAGAGAGAGAGAGAGAGAGAGAGAGAGAGAGAGAGAGAGAGAGAGAGAGAGAGAGAGAGAGAGAGAGAGAGAGAGAGAGAGAGAGAGAGAGAGTTAATAGTTTATTTATTTCCATGAAGCATGGTTATTCCTTTGATCATACATTTATAACAAGTAAAACAATATTTCATAAGAATGGAAAACAACATATCTAATCTAAAAAATACATAAACTACGTAAAATACATACAATCTGCCTAAAAATTTACCTAAAATTAATAAAACTTAAATGTTCTAAAATGTTGCATAAAATATGTCCAAATTAAAAGGAAATCTAATCATAAGTCTTTAAAAGTAGATTTCTGAGACTAAATTTAAAGCTGTATAGGCTTCTTGAGCTTATGATATACTGAGGCAAACTGTTCCAAAATTTAGGTCTATACACGGGAGTGGCCCTGGCGCCAGCGTCTGTTCCTTATACATACAGGTTATTTTATTGTCTGGTTATGCTTCCTGTATTTTCTCCGATTTTGTGGAAACCTTAAAAACCTCAGGATTATTAAAGTCCATTGACCACTTTGCACATTTTGGTTAATTTTTCAAGAATATATTTATCTGTGATAGTCAGCAACATTTGTTCTTTTCTTAGAGGAGTTACGTGATGATATTTTCTTGCTCCTCCGATGACAAGCTTTGCGGCAAAATTTTTGAGTTTCTGCACACTATGTAGATGAGTTTTGTTACATCCCTATATATTAATACAATAATTCATCACACTCAACACTAAAGTCTGCACAACAATTTTCCTAGTTGATTTGTCAAAGTTCTCACTCATTCTATTTATGAACATCAATATTCCCATTACTTGTATTTAGTTCTGCAATATGTACACGCGCCCAAAAAACTATCGGCACCCCAGGGAGCGATGAAGTACGAAATCATTTGCATTAGTTCATTCGGTAAGGTTGACATGCCTGCCTCATTCATAAAAAAACGGTGGAATTGCCGTTAGTACCCTATTGTTCTAATGAATAGTTATTTTTATCGGTAAAATATTATTTACAACGATCTAGCATTGTATTCTAAGCCTTATTCTAAGCCTGTTTACACAGAGAGGCAGTGCACGAAATGCAAACACGGTTAATATTTCTTATTCCAATAGACAAGAGATGGGAAGATGTGGCGAGAATGAGCGATGGTGACCATGTAAGCGGGGGTTCGAACCGTGAGCAAACATGAGCAGCCCGTGAGTGATACGGTTGAGTGAATCACCAAAGCAGGTTCGTCTTTATTGGTGGCTCGTTTCAGCGATAGCACTGGTGACCTCCAAATAATTATTAGAGCAGAGTTCACTATAAATGTTTATCATACAAAACGTATGCTTATTGCATATTATAATCACTAAGCTTTCAAATATGAAATAACTGACGAACATTCACTTTCTTGTGATGGGCATGAAGAGATTCCGCTTGCCTGACCAGTGACCTGCCTATTGCATAGTACTGAACAATTTTAACTATAGAATTGCTGTTATCCAGTAGTAGGGCGTATACCTACTGTCTTTCACAATATTGTGAGACCTGCAATGAATTGATTCACTCAGTAACAATGTTTCGGAAGAGAGGAATACGCTCTGTGGTCCACACAGATACATATTTCAAACAATGACAAATCCTGACTGATGGAGCCATTACATTAAATGCTAAAGGAGAAACTCATTAGAGTAAGGTTAGATATTACTGAGTGGCAACTGCAACGTCAGTGCTACCAACAAATACGTAATTTTCCATAAATATAAGTTCGTGTCTGATAATGCTTCCTACGGTAGGGGTGCCGATAGTTTTTTGGGCGCGTGTACATCAAAAAGCAGGTTTTTTACATATGTGCTTGTGTATATGTGCACACCATCATAATTTCTAAAAGTTTCAGGGGGAATTCTTGATAGAAGCTGTTTATTTTCAATGAAAATGCATTGCGGAAGTTAATTTGTGAGAAAATAAAATTTTATCTCACGCAATGTATTTTCAGTGTTTGAAATGAGGTTATTGAGATTATTTATAATATCAGCATTGAGGAACTGGGTGTGATCATGCTTTTATTTTCTCAGCAAGATCATTTACGTATATAGAAAATGAAATAGGACCAAGAATTGAGCCTTGCGGAACTCCATTACAGACTTTTACCTCCTCAGATATTGTTTTATTTATGCGGACAGATTTTGAGCTATTTTTAGTGTAGCTTGATATCCAGAAACTATCAACATTAAGTTTAGCACATTCACACAAGAAATTATTATGGCTAACACTATCAAAAGCTTTTGATAGGTCACATAGAGTTAAGATAGAAATTTTCTTTGCGTCCATGTTGCCAAAATATATTGTCCGTAATAACTGTGAGGGCAGTCTCTGTTGATAGTCTTGGACGGAAACCGTGCTGTGTATTAGAAAGGAATTTATTGAACTCCAATAACTACTTGAGCTGCCCCGCAACTACTTTCTCAAGTATTTTAGAAACAATGGGTAGAAGCAAAATGGATCTATAATTATTCATATCATTAATATCATCAATTTTAAAGAGTGGAACTACAAGGGCATGTTTCCAAGAAGTAGGGAAAACACCGGTGACAATGAAGGTGTTAATGATCCACGTTAGATAAAAGGCGATAAAATACAAGGAATCCTTAATGAATCTTAATGGAATACCGTCAGAGCCTACCGACTTTGTTTCATTAAGACCTTTTATAGTTAAAATAGTCGTCTCAATATTTACAGATTGCGGTCTAAGAATGTTACCACCATCTTAAATAGCATTTGCGTCATTATATAAAGGCACATTTATATAAGGAACATTTCCACCATGGAGCGTTTCTTAGGTTTTTTCGAAAGTATTTTCCCAAAACTCGCAAAATGGACATTAAATTCGTTCGCTTGATTAGCTTCATCATCAAAGTTACAATCACTTGCATTACTTTTACAATTAGAACAATTTTTAAAAATTGTTTTCCAGGTCTTTTCAGTATTGCTTCTATTTTAATTAAATGTAGTGTTATAATGTTTAGCAATTAGAGTTTTGACTAGTTTCTTCTCTTGCTTATATTGTTACAGTAGAGCAACATATTTTTCGATCAGACTTTAGTTTTTTTCTGTGGGATTTCTTTTAGATCATCATTCATCCATGGTGCAAATGGTCGCTCTATCTCCTTAGTGACATAAGGAGCATAAGCATTCAGACATTCGATAAAAGTAGAGGTAAAAATATCAACTAGCCTGTCTGTTTACGTCGTCAGCATCTAAAATCATATTAAAATATTCACTACTTTGAATTAGTTTTAAACAAAAATCGTATTTTTTTATTATAAAAACCGAAGTGGCGAAAAGTTCTGATTACAGGCTGCTTCTTTGGTTTACTGATATCAATAGTGATACTTGTGATGTCATGGTCCGCTATCTCTTGGGGTACGACGTCACTGGAGAGCACGGCACTGGGCTTGTTGGTGATGACTAGATCTAACACTGTTGAGGACGTATGCGTAATCCTGATTGGTTTATTAACCAACTGTGTCAATTTGCTGCTCTTTATGAGCTTTGTCATTTTGTTATCCTTAGCAAGTAAGTTGTCATTAAAATCACCTAGTACAAATAATGCCTTATCTTTTAAGCAGAGTGTTTTGAGAATATTTTGTACATAATCAAAAGGAGCATTGGGAGCCTTAGGGTGTCGGTAAATACACCCTATAATGATAGCTGGTAATTTTCGACACTACTGTTATTCATACGTCCTCAACGCCCTCCTGCCTCGAAACATTTAAATTAATCATGCTAACCATCAAAATATCCTCATATAAATACACACACCACCACGTCCATTATCACAACGAAAAATCTTATATCCTGGTATATTAACAAAATCATCGAGAAGATTAGGGAGAAGCCATGACTCACTCATACAAATTATATCTATATTTCTTCCTTTCACTAATAATCTTACTTCATCTATACTCCCCAAGAGTGACTGAGCATTAATGTGTTCAACAGTCAAGAAATTTTCATTTTCTACAGCGGCTAAAACTTCTTTGCCATCATCCTACGGGCTGTAATACTGGCACAGGCGGCTCTTGTGTCCTAAGCGTCGACAAATGCCACACATCAGTTTGTGATCAAATCTACACAAAGCTTGTACGTGATTAAATTCACTACAGTTGTAGCACCCTACTTTACTTTTTTCATAGTTGCCGTTCTGTGACCGATTGCTTGATGCACCGTTATGTCTATTAGTGTAGTTTCGGTAACGTTGATATGCACCGGTATGTCTATTAGTATACCCGTAGTCTTGGTAGCGCTGAAAGTCATCCCAGGAAGAGTAATACAGGTGTCCTTGCTCCCGAAGTACTGAAGTAGGCGCACGGTTTTGTAGTGATTCATCCCAATTACCGAGTCCTCGCACCTGAGGTGTGAACGAGGGAGTGGTTGTGAGCCGTATGGTGTCGCGTCTCCGCCGTCCCTTGCAAGGCAGCAGCATAGGTGTGAGAGCTACGTGCACCTCCCACACAACTCTCGTCAGAGGCCTGTCCTACCATAGCTGTTCTTGCGTGTGCGGAATGTGATGTAACCCCTGGTACAGCTGACGAGCGATGGGATGGAGGTCCACGAGAGATAGTCGAGGGAGGGTAAGGGGGAGTACTGCGCACGTATGAGTTATGGGCAGGTGAGGCAGTCTGGCGGGCGGGTATCGGACGGACAGGTATGCCAGTGTAGCAGGATGAAGTGTCCACTCTCGATAGAGTGGCCTCGGCGGAGGCGCGCATGCGCGAAATTACTAGCTCACACCAGCGGGCTGAGACAACACACTCCCCGCCGCTCTCCATGAATCCTTAATGCTTTGCCACCTACCAGTAGCTAGTCTCCCGCTTCGTGTTCTCCCGTCTCTCTCTCTCTCCCGTCTCTCTCTCTCCCGTCTCTCTCTCTCCCGTCTCTCTCTCTCTCTCTCTCTCTCTCTCTCTCTCTCTCTCTCTCTCTCTCTCTCTCTCTCTCTCTCGTCAAGGACTGGTGAGATGACGTGAGAGAGAGAGAGAGAGAGAGAGAGAGAGAGAGAGAGAGAGAGAGAGAGAGAGAGAGAGAGAGAGAGAGAGAGAGAGAGAGAGAGAGAGAGAGAGAGAGATAAAGAGAGAGAGAGAGAGAGAGAGAGAGAGAGAGAGAGAGAGAGAGAGAGAGAGAGAGAGAGAGAGAGAGAGAGAGAGAGAGATAATAAATATGAAGTCGTACATACTATACATCGTGTACTCAACACATATGACAAGGTTTCAGGCGGTGCTCGTCATTATTTACCTCGCAAAAAATTTTGGAAGTTATGCTAGGTTAGTTATGTAATGATAGACGTAGCGGGAGTGCTGCTATGCTGTATTTATATAAAGGCGTTTACATATGTGGCCAACACGATTTTAAGCCCCCCGTTCGGTGGCGACTCACGTAGCAATCATGAGCCGAGCTCAGCCAATCACAATGCCGCGTTTCCTAGCGATGGCATCGATATCATCACTACGCGTCGCTATGCTCTTAGAGCATCAGCCGAGGGGACTTGGATTGAGACTGGTAGACTGTTTGTTTAAATTTTAGCCGCAAATTCTTAGATTTCCACTGTCGGAGACGTTTAAGCTAAGTTTCTGATCTGTCAGAGACTGAGGTTTACCCAGGAACAATGTACTGAGTTCTTTTAAAGTTGTAGAATTAGTAATTAAGACAGTGAAGTCAATACATTCGTGTATATGATGAAGTAAGACAGTTTAATATCGCCGTCTCGGTAATCAGGAATTGGTCTTACAACAGATGGTCAAGAAACGTCCTAAAACCCGAAAATTGATAACACAACACCTACTGTAGCTAACTGTCTATATACAGACAGAGGCGATATTAAATAACAGACTTGATAGGGAAACACCTTAATTATATCTGACATGTAAGTAATAATCTCGGGAGAAGACACTAATGTTATCTCCATATTATTCCTCAACTACTTTCATTTACAATTTTTACACAAAGCAGTCTCCCAAACATGTACGTACATAGTTTTCTACATACTTGTATTCATTGATGTATATGGATTTATGTCTTGAATGTTTGTTTATAATCTAAAATCTAATCTATTGTATTTTACAAGTCAATATATTTTTTTGGTTTTCTATCATGTTTACCTAAAAGGACATTATTTTTTAAGTAAACTACAACAATAATTTAATATGAATACTCTGATGGTTTAGACACCTGAAAAGACTGGGTGAGTTGCCAAGAAGGATGTATAATGCTGGGTTCACCTTCTGGGTAACGTAATCCTTCTATTTCCACTTAGAAAACAATATGAAAACATAAAGCCCATAAAAAAATAACTATTATTGTTAATTGAAAAGTTAAAATCAAGAATGGATAAATTTATATTTAGGTTCGGTTAGGTTATTTTCTTAAGCAATTTTCTGTCGAGCAATTGATAGTTTGAGAAATTATTTCTTGAACAATTTACTGTCGAGCAATTGACAATTGACAATTTATCTAGATTCAGGCTATAATATGGCAATCAGGAAAAAAATCTATAGTAAAATGCCTAACTTTTGGGTAATGAAATATAAAAAGCTTATATAACCGAACCTAACCGAGCCAAACCGAACCCAACCAAACCTAATCTAACCATAACCTAACGTAACCTAACCGGTATTAATTTACATATTCATCAGAATGCTCTAGAGAATTCAGGGTTGTACTTTTGCATTACCTGTTGCATTTTGATAAGGGTTTCTTAATCCAAATTCCGTCGCAAATTGCATGAATCAAAAATGGTTGATTAGATGTTCAGAAGGGTAGATTTGCGTGGATCAAAAAGGGTAGATTTATAGGGGTCCAAAAATTATATCACTATTTCATCTCTAAAAGTACCCTATGCGCACCCTTGTTGTACCCTTTATTTCTAAGAGTGTATGTAAGCCTCAAGACCAGCCCCCCGTTCGGTAATGACTCCCGCAGCGATCATGAGCCGAGCCCAGCCAATCACAACGCCGCGTTTCCTAGCGATGGCATCGATATCATCACTACGCGTCACTATGGTCACTGAGCATCAGCCGAGGGGACTTGGACTGAGACTGGTAGACTGTTTGTTTACATTTTAGCCGCAGATTCTTAGATTTCCAGAGAAATCCTTGGAGTGACGTTCACTCCAAGACCTGAGTGTGGACAGCTTGCTGTAGTCTGTGTGAGACGACGATTGCCAGCCTGAGTGTCGTCACAGAGCAGTCGCCTATCCCGGTGGCGGCGACACCAACCGGGCCGACCGCCATGGACGTCGAGTCTAGCTCAGTTTTCCCTCCTCTCTCCGCTTCGAACAAGCGGGAACTTTCGCCGGAGAGGGCTGCCCCAGACAAAACACCGTACCTGCCAGGATCCCCATCAGCCTTCGGACCAAGAGTACACCAAGGCGTCCTTTCTCCTCCGTGCTGTCTCCGGGGAACGGATCTTCAACAACCTCAGTAAGGTTTCCCATGCCCTCCTTAACTCTGCCTTCGGGAAGTATATCATAGAGGGGGAAACAAAATGTCTGGGCAATGGGTCTGCCTTCATTTTAGCTGTGTGGGAGCACCTACTTCCTAAGGTACCAGACCTACAGAGGGGCACTTTCCATCTGGGGGAATGGGAAGCTACCTGCCGCAGGGCCGAGAGGTACTGCGGCGATTACCAGTATGCCAGGGTGGGACCGCTGGCAGCCGAGGCAGACCTTGTTGAGGTCCGGGACTACTTCAGGACCCTCGATGATGGTGAGGTAGTGGAACTCGCCTGGATCCCGGCCAACCATCCGCCGAGGACCACCACCGGGAAATGGTTAAGACTAAAGGTGAAGGGCACACTTCCCACTAGAGTGTCCATCTCCCAAATGATGTTCTGGCCCATACCTTACCTCCTCCCTCTGCTCCGCTGCCAAAAGATGCCAAAAGATAGATGCCAAAAGATTGGGCATTCCATTAACACCTGTAGGTCGTCAGAGCGGTGTTCCCGATGTAGTGGCCCCCATCCTTACAAGCAGAACAACACCACCACCTGCACTAGACCTTACCACTGCTTCCAGTGTGGGGGAGCACATGGTCCCCGGTCTGCATACTGCCCCTACAACCACCACACCCAGCAAGTATATGCAGACATGGTGCGTGATAAGAAGCCACTCTACGCCATCAACAAACAGCTGAGGGACATCATCACGCGGAAACCACAGACACCCCGCGAACCACAACACACTCCTCCTGCATCTCCTCCACAAGGATCACAACTGACCCCACCTGCACCAGCTCCATCTCTCCCTAACCAACCGGCAGTTAGGCCAGTACGGCCAGGTGAGTCATACGCTTCCGTCACCACTGACAACAAGTTTTTCCTACTCCAGGATCCTCCGGACGAAGACGCCATCCTCCTGGCAGACAGTGATGTCACCCCTGTGCCTTGCAGTCCAACCCGTCCCCTGTGGTGCCATCACATGCCTCGCCATAGACAGCTAGGGTGTCAGGCACCCCCACCAACTCCGTCACCCTCGGTTACTGAGGAAGGACCCACTCACTTCCATGTGGAGGCTGAAGTTCACTAGCCGTTTGTCCCACCGACTCGTCAAGGCCAGAGGACAGAGCGGTCCTCCAATCAAGCCACACCTCCACATCCGTCACCCACCATGCCCACAAGACATCCTGCCCTACCTACCCATTGCCTGGTCTTATCTCCTCCCCCCAAACTGAAGTAGTTCTTTCCCGAGTTTTCTCCCTTCTATGGAAAGGCTACCAACTTTACCAAAAGGGCACTTCGATGCCTGACATCCTCGTCACTCTCTGGCCTGCTCTCTCCATGCTTTTTACTTCTCTTTTCCTTTAATGGCCCTTACCTTCCTCCTCTGGAACGGCAGATCACTCCCCAGGAAGACTGCAGAGCTCCATACATACCTACGAGACACGCTTCCCTCGGTGGTCGGGTTATGCGAGACTTGGTTGTCACCTCAAGTATCGCTCAGGTTCCCTGGCTATACCATATACAGGAAGGACCTCATCAGGGACGTGGTGGGGGTGTCATCCTGGCTCTTCGTGATGAGCTGCACCACTCCATGCTCCCCCTTCCTCAGTGGCCTGCCGGACACCTGGAGGTTGTTGCTGCTAGGGTTGGTCTACAACGGGACTGGCTAACCGTGGCAGTATTTCATAACCCGGGTGGGGCTGCCACTTACCAGGAATATAACCACTACTTCTCCTCTCTTCCCCCTCCTGTACTCGTCATGGGGGACTTTAATGCCCACCACCAGTTCTGGGAGCCAGACCTGTCTCCTGACCACCACACCACCTCGGGCACCACTCTATTCAAAATAGTGATGGACTCTCCACACCTGTCCTTGCTGAGCCCACCAGGTCTTGCCACCAGGTTTCATCCCCACACTAGTGCTTCCTCTGTCCTGGACCTCTTGATTGGAGACCCAGTATTTAGCGGTTCCACCTTCTCCACCAGGCCATACATGGGGAGTGACCACCTCCCTGTACTAGCACTGCACTGCAAATTCAACCTCAGATACTTGTTCAGATAGGTTAGGTTAGATTTGATTATGTTTGCTTAGGTTAGGTTGGGTTTAATTAGGTTTGCTTAGGTTTACTTAAAATATTTTTTTGATATTGATTTTGATGGTTTTGAATTAATTTCACTTTTTTGTGGCAATTTTTACCTTTGGGCAAAAATGCATTGCATAACAAACAAACATCAGATTTATTCAAAACACAAAAATCTATCAGGAAAAAATTGTTTTGTTCATAAAACAGACTGGTTCGTCTTCCAAAATTTTACCTAGGTTAATTTAGAAGCTATCAAATGTTCTCTATGAGCAAGAGTAGGGAGTTGGACGAATTGCAGACATTTTATTTCGTATACAGACTCCATAATGGTGAAGATGTAAAATTATACCCCATAACCTAACATAACATAACCGCCTGAAACCTTTACAGACGTGTTGAGTACACTAGATTTATAGTATGTACGACGTCATATTTATATCGATATCGTCGAAGCAGTAGTTATGCAGAAATAACAAACTATTTACTGACAATCATTGTATTTTGTCTTCCCCCAAGAAACCTGCATTCCCACAGATCCCCAGGATTGATGGGGGTTGATGAGGATGTCTTATTAGATATGCATTTGCGACGATGATCAATGTCAAAATCGTTCGAAATGGATTATTTTTTATACGAAAAGTGTGTTATTTACATCCACGTGCATTGGGAGAGGTAGAAATTTACCAGCCACACAATCATCTACGCTATATCACTACGCTCACAAGAGTTTACGGCTTCTTTTATCTCCTCACATCTTCTTGCCACATAAATACTGCATTTACTGCGGCTATAGTTGCTCCAGACTCTATTATATGTTAATCAGCAAGTTTTTTCTACGGCGATAAAGGTGCCCACGAAGAGGGTCCGCCGCCATGTTGGCTCAATCAGCTGATTATCTCAGCACGAAAAATAAAAAAATACATAGCGACGTCGCTAGTGTCCAGTATCGTTCGGTGGGCAAATTCTGCAACCCCCCACCTCGCTGAACGCGCCTTAAGATCTTTTGAAGTTGTAGAATGAAGTCAATACATTCTGATATATGATGAAGTAAGACAGTTTAATATCGCCGTCTCGGTAATCAGGAATTGGTCTTACAACAGATGGTCAAGAAACGCCCTAAAACCCGACTACTGATAACACAACACCTACTGTACCTAAATGTCTACATACAGACAGAGGCGATGTAAAATAACAGATTAGATAGGAAAACACCTTAATTATTTTTGACATGTAAGTAATAACCTCGGGAGAAGACACTAATGTTATCTCCATATTATTCCTCAACTACTTTCATTTTCAATTTTTACACAATGCAGTCTCTTAAACATGTACGTACATAGTTTTCTACATATTTGTATTCATTGATGTATATGTGTTTATGGCTTGAATGTTTGTTTATAATCTAAGATCTAATGTATTCTATTTTACAGGTCAATACATTTTCCTGGTTTTCTATCATGTTTACCTAAAAAGTAATTAATTTTAAAGTAAATTACAACAATAATTTAATATGAATACTCAGATGGTTTGGACACCTGAAAAGACTGGGTGAGTTGCCAAGAAGGATGTACAATGCTGGGATCACCTTCTGGGTAACGTAATCCTACTATTGCCACTTAGAAAACAATATGAAACATAAAGCTCATTAAAAAAATACAACTATTATTGTTAATGAAAAAGTTAGAATCAAGAACGGATAAATTTTTATTTAGGTTAGGTTAGGTTATTTTCTTAAGCAATTTATTGTCGAGCAATTGATAGTTTGAGAAATTATTTCTTGAGCAATTTACTGTCGAGCAATTGACTTCGAGAAATTTACCTAGATTCTGTCTATATTATGAGAATCAGGAAAAAAATCTAAAGTAAAATGCCTAACTTTTGGGTAATGAAATATAAAAAGCTTATATAACCGAACCTAATCGAGCCAAACCGTACCTAGCCAAACCTAATCTAACCATAACCTAACGTAAATTAACCGGTATTAAATTACATAATCAGAATGCTCTAGAGAATTCAGGGCTATACTTTTGCATTACATGTTACATTTTGATAAGATCTTCTTAATCCAAATTCCGTCGCAAATTCGTAAGATGACCCCATCGATATCTCGTTATCTTTATAATGCACTGCAGATTCAACCTCAGATACTTGTTCAGATAGGTTAGGTTAGGTTTGATTATGTTTGCGTAGGTTAGGTTGGGTTAGGGTTGCTTAGGTTTACTTAAAATATTTTTTTCTTATTGATTTTGATGGTTTTGAATTAATTTCACTTTTTTGTGGCAATTTTTACCTTTGGGAAAAAATGCATTGCATAACAAACAAACATCAGATTTATTCAAAACACATAAAAATCTATCAGGAAAAAATTGTTTTGTCCATAAAACAGACAGGTTCGTCTTCCAAAATTTTACCTAGGTTAATTTAGAAGCTATCAAATGTTCTCTATGAGCAAGAGTAGGGAGTTGGACGAATTGCAGACATTTTATTTCGTATACAGACTCCATAATGGTGAAGATGTAAAATTATACCCCATAACCTAACATAACATAACCGCCTGAAACCTTTACATAAGTGTTGAGTACACTAGATGTATAGTATGTACGACTTCATATTTATATCGATATCGTCGAAGCAATAGTTATGGAGAAATAACAAACTATTTACCGACAAAATCATTGTATTTTGTCTTCCCCCAAGAAACCCGCATTCCCACAGGTCCCCAGAATTGTTGGGGGTTCATGAGGATGTCTTATTAGATATGCATTTGCGACGAAAATCAATGTCAAAATCGTTCGAAATGGATTATTTTTTATACGAAAAGCGTGTTATTTACATCCAAGTGCATTAGGATGAGCTAGACATTTACCAGCCACACACTCACCTACGCTATATCACTACGCTCAGAAGAGTTTATGGCTTATTTTATCTCCTCACATCTTCTTGCCACCTAAATACTGCATTTACTGCGGCTATAATTGCTCCAGGCTCTATTATATGTTAATCAGCAAGTTTTTTCTACGGCGATAAAGGTGCCCACGAAAAGGATGCGTCGCCATGTTGGCTCAATCAGCTGATTATCTCAACACGAAAAAACAAAAAAAACATTGCGACGTCGCTAGTGTCCAGTATCGTTCGGTGGGCAAATTCTGCACCCTCTTCACCTCGCTAAACGCGCCGTAGGATAATTGAGGAGCAGGACCCATCCAGTGTTTGTTTACACGCACGCCATCGAGAGAGAGAGAGAGAGAGAGAGAGAGAGAGAGAGAGAGAGAGAGAGAGAGAGAGAGAGAGAGAGAGAGAGAGAGAGAGAGAGAGAGAGAGAGAGAGAGAGAGAGAGAGAGAGAGAGAGAGAGAGAGAGAGAGGAGAGAGAGAGAGAGAGAGAGAGAGAGAGAGAGAGAGAGAGAGAGAGAGAGAGAGAGAGAGAGAGAGAGAGAGAGAGAGAGAGAGAGAGAGAGAGAGAGAGAGAGAGATTGGGCAATTCAATTACTGTTTGATACGTAAACATTTCTCATACAACGATTATTTATGTACACGTATGTACTAGTGGGTGTGTGTTCTAATTTTGTGTACGCATTTTGTAAGCGTTTAACATACATACGCAACTACACCCGTTCACACACACACACACACACACACACACACACACACACACACACACACACACACACACACGTAAACACACACACACACACACACACACACACACACACACACACACACACACACACACACACACACACACACACACACACACACACACACACACACACACTTTCCTTCTTCTTCTTCCGTCCTTACCTTTCTCCAAGGCTGCGATTAGCGCACGTAGCTGTAATTACCATATATATGAC
>JAXIVD010001586.1:10000-12500 GCA_036785275.1 Cancer borealis
GTAGAATTATGAAGTATTTTAGTAGAATTATAAGGGTTTAAGTAATTTGAAGTAGAATTATTAAGTAATTTGAAGTAGAATTATTAAGTATTGAAGTAGAATTATAAGTATTGAAGTAGAATTATTAAGTATTGAAATAGAATTATTAAGTATTGAAGTAGAATTATAAGTATTGAAGTAGAATTATTAAGTATTGAAATAGAATTATTAAGTATTGAAGTAGAATTATTAAGTATTGAAGTAGAATTATTAAGTATTGAAGTAGAATTATTAAGTATTGAAGTAGAATTATAAGTATTGAAGTAGTTGGGAGTAGAATTATATAAGAAGAAAGATGTATAAGACAGACAAAGGAAGATAAGACAACAGGAATGGAAGGAAGAAGAGTAAACACAGATAAAGGAAGAACAGAAAAGATAAGAGAGAACAGAGATGGAAGGAACAAGTGATAAAGATAGATACAGGAAGAACAGGATACAGGAAGAGAACAGAGATGGAAGAAAGATATATAAAACAGAAACAACAGGAGATTAAAACACAAACAACAGGATAAATAGATAGAAAGAGAGAGAGGGAGAAAATAAAGATATCTCACACCTTCCCTCCCTTCTACGGAATAAAGGAAGAAAACAGAGATGGAAGGAAGATTTATAAAACAGATACAACAGGAGATTAAAACACAAACAAACAGGATAGATAGATCGATAGAGAGAGAGAGAGAGAGAAAATAAAGATATCTCACACCCTCCCTTCTACAGGTAACTCGAGAAGTCTACCAAATCCTACATAAAAAAGATTACCCGATGACGTGTTGGGGAACTATTAAGGTCAAAGGAAAGGGTGACATGATAACATACTTCTTAACTGGGAAAAGTCATGACGCGATAGAATGTCTCGACCCGCCCACTGTGTCCCATCCAACTCTACCACAACCACCGCTGCAGAGGGAGAGTTGAAGTGTGGTAGAATGTGGTGTTGTAGCTAGTTATTAATAATGTATATGTACCTTCTAACTAGCCCAGCCAGCTAGCTATGTTTTGATACTAGCTAGTTTAAAGGAGACTTTGAATTATTTGAATAATTAACTATATGTGTGCTGGAAATGTGCTATGATATATGTAATTATTATAGAAAGTGTTGAGGAATTATATGGAAAAAGAAAGATTATGGTAAAAACTGGATAATTATAGACAATGATAGACGTAATTAATCTAGAAAATTAATTAGGAAAAGAAATGGAAAAAGAATGATTACAGTAAAAGGATTAAATACAGAAAAAATAAATATGATGGAAGATAATAATAAACAAGAAAAATTAATGTGAAAAAATAAGAAAATGGAAAAACAAAATTACAGGGAAAAAAAAAAAAAATACAGAAAAAAAAAAATAGAATACAACAGAAAATATCAATACAAGCAAAAAAAAAAACTTTATATCACATGAAAATAGAAAAAAAAAACAGACATTGCTAATACATCTTTAACTAAATAGCAGATGAAACAGCATTTAAACAAGACACATTATACACCGTGGCCTGGAGGATCACGCGCTGGACTTGTTATGATGTGTTGTAATGGTATTGAACAAAACACAACAGAACAAGTTAATCATAGGCTGTAGGCTCAAGTATATCCATAAATTAAGGCAGTAAAAGGCATTAGATTCTGTTTATAATGTTGTGTTTCATCAGCATGTTGTATTGTATTGTGTTGTAAGTTTATGCTGTTTGCCAAAGATGCGGTGGTGGTGGTGTGGTAGTGTTGGTGTTGTGGTGGTGTAGTGGTGTGGTGGTGTTGAAAGAACTTAGAATTTTGGGGTTTGTGTGTGGTGGAATGGGACTTAAAATTTATGACAAAAACTCGCTAGATAAAAAAAAATCTTATTGACCAAAAAGTTACGAAATGAAAACTTAAATTGATGACAGCAAAGTGTGTTGTTATACGTTTTTGTGAGATGTAAAGAGAGAAAAATTATATTAGTTTATCGTACTATGGTTGAATAATGGTTAATATATACTTTTTTTTTAATAAGATAATTTAATAATGTTATGGGCAAGCAAAGTGTGTTAATCAATTACTTTGTGAGATATAAAGAGAGAGAAAAGATATATTAGTCTATCATACGATGGTTGAATAATGGTTAACATACATTTTTTTTCTTAATTAAGTAATCTAATACCATTAAAAACAGGAATTTGTGTTAATTAATCATTTCTGAGATATAAAAAGAAAAGAAAAAAAAAGATAAATATATTGACCTAGCTGTGAATTAGAATTATGAAATGAATGTTAGGATATGAAACAACAATTAATAATGGCTTAAGTATTAAAAACTAATTGGTTGTATTAATTAATAAACATTTGGTACACAGCTCCAAGTAAAAGAATGCTGTATAGATGATAATTATGATAAGGGAATAATTAATTGATACTGTAATAAGCTTTGATTAATGGCTGCTGTGATGAGATGTTAGTGTGTTAGTGTGTGTGTAGGTCAGGT
>JAXIVD010001586.1:17500-80896 GCA_036785275.1 Cancer borealis
TCTAGTATTTCCTGCGATATCCAAGGTTTATTGATTTGCTTACTTTTAATTTTTACTGTTTTTAAGGGAATGACTTCATCCACAGTGCTGGATATTATATTGCTTATCATATGATATTCTCTGTCTGGGTTGTCATCTCTATCCATGGTACTAAACCTCTCTCTCATGTTTTCACACAGGCAGCTATCATCCATATTGTCATAGTCTTTGTAAGTGAAGCATAAATTTTTGCTTCTTTCTATTTTACCTTCGTAACAAATAAATGGAGAAAAGTGATCACTGACGTCAAGTAGCAGAATGCCACTTTTCGAAACCATGTCAACATCATTAACCCATATGTGATCTATAATAGTTGCACTAGTTTTACTGACTCTGGTTTGTTTGTTTATATAAGGATAAAAAACATAACTTGTGAGAAGTGCTATAAACTGATTGACATTAATATCATTAAAATTCATTAAATTAATATTGAAATCCCCTAATAATAGACAAGTTTTTCCTGTAGAAGTTACATTCTGAAGCATATTCTCAAATAATTCATTGAACAAGGTGATACTGGCATTCGGTCTACGGTACACTATTCCAACTGTAACAGGTATGTTAATTAGTTTTGTTTCGACGAACAGTGTTTCAATATTTTCATTAATTACACATATCTTTTAATACATTGTTAAACATATTTTTCTTAATATACATGCAAACCCCACCCCCATAATGATTCCTATTATTCGTCAATAATTTGTAACCTTGAATATTATACAGGTGTTCAATATCACTAGATAACTTAGATTCACAGAATGACATGATATCTATTTTTGATTGACATGATAAAATTCCTGAATGTATTAAAAAATTTTCTAAATTATGTGGAATGCTATTTATGTTGTAAAAAATAGATATAGATAAGTTGGTAGTTGTCAATAGATTGTTAAAGTCCTGATGATTGAAATAATCCGAATTAGGTAATGATAAGTTACATAGACTATTTGTTTCCTTCATTCCCTCTTCCTCCTACCTTTCTTCCTACCCTCTTCCTTCCTTCCTAACCATACCTTTCTTCCCATCCTCTCCACACACACACACACACACACACACACACACACACACACACACACACACACACACACACACACACACACACTTACACACACACACACACACTTACACACACACACACACACACACACACACACACACACACACACGCACGCACGCACGCACGCACGCACGCACGCACGCACGCACACACAGGGAATTAAGCAGCACGTTTGCCCGCTTGTGTTGCCATGTAGATGAGAGTACAAGTGAGATGCAGCGTAACGTCAGAACCTTGGAGAGAGAAGCAGGACAGCTGGAAGAGGCAGCTGCGGCGGCCAAGAAGCTGCGGAATAAGTCTCACTATCTGGCAACGGAATTAGAGGTGTTTCAGCAAACTTACCTGGCCGGGGAGAGTAATTAGGGGGAAGGTAATTAGGGGGAGAGTAATTAGGGGGAGAGTGATTAGGGGAAAAGGTTACGTTAGGTTAGAAAATTATTATTATTATTATTTGATTTTTATTGTTTTTTTGTTCTTTTTTTTTTGTGTGTGTAGGAGTGAGGGAATTTTTTTTTTGTGTGTGTGTGTGTGTGTTTGTGTGTTTTTATGGTTAACTTAGAGATATGAAAGGGATAAAAATGTTAATATACTGTAGATTACATTCACTAATTCATAAGAACATAAATCCTTAAATTCATTCTATAATAGTTTAACAATGAAAAATATATGAAGGAAATTGTTTACTATTACTACTACTACTACTACTACTACTACTACTATTACTATTTTTACTACTACTCTCTCCTCTTTCTCCCTCCTCCTCCTCTTCCTCAGGTCAAAATTTCATACTCAGATCCATATATATTAATAGTTTCAACCTCTGCGTGTACGTGCGTGTACGTATATATATATGTGTATTTGTACATGTGTGTGTGTGTGCGTAATATAACCGATGTACATATTGTTACATACATACAGACAGACAGACATATATACACAGATAGACAGCCATACACACACACATACATACATACATACACATAAATACATACATAAGGATTATAAACAGTCATAATAGATAGCATTTTGAGTCTAAAGTTGCTGTTGTTGTTGTTGTTGTTGAATAGAAAAAAAAAATATTATTATTATTATTACAATGTCAAAAAAAATTAAATGGGAAAAAAAGTATGTTTATTTATTTATTTATTTATTTATTTTCAAGTTGGTAATGATGACTGTTTGTTTGTTTGTTTGTCTGTCTGTCTGTGTGACAGACAGACAGACAGACAGACAAGCAGACATATATATATAAGGTTAAACAATCACAAACAAGAGTTGTTAGAACAAATAAACAAAAAATAATCAATCTAAAATCAAATAAAAAAATACTTTCAGCCTAACATTTAACACACACACACACACACACACACACACACACACACACACACACACACACACACACACACACACACACACACACACACACACACACACACACACACACACACACACACACACACACACATACATACATACATAAAGCTAGTAGAGAAGGTTGTGTGTACATGTGTACGTATTATTTTCTGTACATACATAACATACATAGTAGCTATTAACTTGTAAAAGTAGTTAATTAAATCAAATCATCTGGCAACATTGTATTATTATTATTATTATCATTTTTAATAGTAGAAGTATTTGCAGTTATAATGATCATTTGAACATAAGAATTGATGAGACTGCAATTAAGAGGCCAATTAATGACCTACACTAGGCAGCTCCTTGTCCCCACCCTTGGAATAATTCAATATTTATCCATCCCACCTGTCATCCCTATCCATACTCTAATCCAACCATCTTTTAAAGCTACCTATTGACGCACCACATGTTGTCTACCCAGCCTATTCCACACGCACACGCAGACATACAATAACTTACCAATAACTTACCAATAAGATCCACGGGATTTACTACTGATCTACATAGATCCTATTGCCCGCCTCCATATTCATCTGTGTTGTATGTTTGTCGTATTTGTTCTTGAATGCTTTTGTGGATGTAGCATTCACTGTGTGTTCTGGTAGTGAATTCCATTTGTTTACTACTCTGTGTGTGAATGTGTGTTGGGTTTGTGTTTTGTTACACCTTTGTTTGTATATTTGTTTTGTGTGGCCAGTTCTTGTGTTTGTGGTTTGAAAAAGTGAGTGTCTGTCTATGTTTTCTAGGTTGTTCATTATTTTGTGGACTTCAATCATGTCTCCCCTTTCTCTCCGGGCTTCAAGTTTGGGAATGTCCAGTCTCTTTAGTCTTTCTTCGTAGGGGAGATTTTGAAGTGATGGTACAATTTTGGTTGCTCTTCTCTGGATTTTTTCTATTTTGCTTATGTTGACTCTGCCTTGGGGGTTCCACACCTGCACAGCATACTCAAGGTGAGGGCGAATGTAAGTCCTGTATACTGTTGCAAAGCCTTCCTCAGTCCAGTGCTTAAAGGTCCGCTTGATAAGACCCAGCATGCTGTTTGCTTTGGATGCTATGTCATTGATGTGTTGGGTGAATTTTAGGTTGTCCGTGAACAGAACACCCAAGTCCTTCATTGCTGTGACCTTATCAATGTGGTTGTTATTTATCTTGTAAGGGTGTCTGTCATTGTGGTGCCCAATATGCATCACTTTACACTTGGAAATGTTGAATCTGAGGAGCCATGTGTGGGACCACTCCATCAATTTGTTTATGTCATCTTAAATAACTTGCTTCTCCACGGTTGTGCTGCTTTTGTTGTATATTTTTGTATCATCGGCAAAGAGCTTGCATGTTGAGGTGATGTTGTTGGGAAGGTCATTGATGTATAACAGGAAGAGTAATGGTCCCAGCACAGAGCCCTGAGGCACACCGCTAGTCACCCTGGCTGGAGTGGACAAGGCTCCATTTACCCTCACTCTTTGTACTCTGCTAAAAAGTCTTCTATCCAACTGAGGACATGGCCTCTCACGCCAGTCTGATGGAGTTTGAGAATGAGTCGTTTGTGTGGCACAGTGTCGAAGGCTTTCTCAAAGTCAAAGTAAATGATGTCAAATGGTTGGTTCTTGTCATGCATATCTGACCAGTCATTGAGCGCTGTTAGTAAGTTTGTTTGTACACACATACGTTTGCTATTTTTATTAATTATTGGTTATTATTATTATTATTATTTTGTTATAAGAAAAGTAGGGGATAGATAGGGAGGTAGCAGCAATAACACTAGTAGCGGAGGTGGTGGCGTAGGTGGTGTAGGTGGCGTAGGTGGTGTAGGTGGCGTAGGTGGAGTAGGTGGTGTAGGTGGCGTAGGTGGTGTAGGTGGCGTAGGTGGAGTAGGTGGCGTAGGTGGTGTAGGTGGAGTAGGTGGAGTAGGTGGTGTAGGTGGAGTAGGTGGCGTAGGTGGTGTAGGTGGCGTAGGTGGTGTAGGTGGCGTAGGTGGTGTAGGTGGAGTAGGTGGTGTAGGTGGCGTAGGTGGTGTAGGTGGCGTAGGTGGTGTAGGTGGCGTAGGTGGAGTAGGTGGAGTAGGTGGAGTAGGTGGCGTAGGTGAAGGTCTAAGTGCAGTTACAGCTAGTAACTTTGTAGGGGAGAAAGCAGGTTTGGTGTAGGTGTGGACAAGGAGGATGGAGGATTCTGCATTTGGAAAACAAATGTCTTTCCTGAAAACACATTATAAAGAAAGAATAATAACAATAATTAATACAAATAAATAAATTCAAGACACAAATTTCCCGCACAAAGCAAGAGCCAATCAGCGCACATGTAAACAAAGCCGTCAGGTAACCAGGAGGGAAGGTGGAGGAGGACGCCGTCTTTGCTGTCATCCAACGTCCACGTTATATTACGATGTTTTACGGCAAATACACGGTCAGTAATACATTTAAATACAATAATTAAACCCTTAAATACATAAAGAAGCTGTAGAGATAGTTAAATGAGGATAATTAACAGTAATAACCCTAATTTCAATGGATTAACACCTATCACTTTGACAGGACACGGGGCCGCCCTATCAAAATATTTCACCTTCGTATACACACTGACTTGCGCAAAATATTTATTCTCAGTCAGAGTTATTAGCCATTGGAATTCTTTGCCTTCTGAGGTCGTGCTGGCTCCCACCTTATCACAGTTTAAAAGATTACTTGCTGTTCATTTGGGGAATAGACTATGAATTTTAAATTGCATTGTTGAGAATCCTACTAAATGGTTACAACACACGTACATTCCACAGTATTTTACATTAGGTAAAGGTACTAAGGCAGGAGAAACCACATTCCGCTATTGCGCCAGCCCCAAAAATAAATAAACAAACCACAGAGACAATGCTATAATTTTGGGCTGGAAAGTGCAATATATGCGGCAGGAAATACCCAAAACAGGCAAAGAATATAATACGTTTGCTTATGGTTAGGTTAAGTTATGTTGGCTTATGTTATGGTTTGATTAGGTTACGTTTGCTTATGTTCTTGTTATGGTTAGGTTAAGTTATGTTGGCTTATGTTATGGTTAGATTAGGTTACGTTTGCTTATGTTCTTGTTATGGTTAGGTTAAGTTATGTTGGCTTATGTTATGGTTAGATTAGGTTACGTTTGCTTATGGTTGTGTTATGGTTAGGTTAAGTTATGTTGGCTTATGTTATGGTTAGATTAGGTTACGTTTGCTTATGGTTGTGTTATGGTTAGGTTAAGTTATGTTGGCTTATGTTATGGTTAGATTAGGTTACGTTTGCTTATGGCTGTGTTATGGTTAGGTTAAGTTATGTTGACTTATGTTATGGTTTGCTTATGGTTGTGTTATGGTTAGGTTAAGTTATGTTGGCTTATGTTATGGTTTGATTAGGTTACGTTTGCTTATGGTTGTGTTATGGTTAGGTTAAGTTATGTTGGCTTATGTTATGGTTAGATTAGGTTACGTTTGCTTATGGTTGTGTTATGGTTAGGTTACGTTATGTTGTCTTACCAATATCTTACCAAACTCCACCTCAGTCGCTTGTAGAGGTCTAATTAAATCATGACAGGTGTGTGTGTGTGTGTGTTTCCCCACTCGCCTTATCAATGGCTCAATCTTTGCCTTAAAACCATTCACTGCTTCGGCCTGTACTGCTTGTTCCACTCATCAACAATTCTGTTTGCAAAGTAATAATGTTTAGTTGTGGTCTTTGCTTAAAAAAATCTTATATGAGTGTCCGCTACTTTCTCATTGGTCCATGATAAATAATTGATCCCTTCTCAGCCCCTCCAGTCCTTTCATTATTTTAAAGCCTTGAATCAGGTCACTTGTGAGCCTAAAGTCACCAAGCCTGTCTGTCCTCCTGAGTGAGTCTCTTCCTAGCTCAACGCTCCCATGCCATTGATCATTGTTGTCATTCTCCGTCATTCTATGTTGTGGATGTCCTGTTGACAATATGAACATAAGAATATAAGGAGACTACAAAAGGTAGCTCCTGTGAACCTGAAAACACCCACTACCATCTATCGTTGCTGTCCATGAATTTATCCAACCTATTCTTAAAACAACCTATAGATTTTGCACTCACCACATGACTGCTGAGCCTATTCCACTCGTCAACTACCTTATTTGTGAACCAGTTCTTCCCTATCTCTTTCTTGAACCTGAATTTTTCTAGCTTGTAACCATTGGTTCGTGTTTTATCTGGACCACTAACTATGATTACCTTACTTATGTCCCCCTTATTGAATCCCTTGACTCATTTATACACGTCAATTAGGTCTCCTCTCAACCTGCGTCTTGCTAGTGAGTGTAGCTGAAGGCGCTTTAATCTATCTTTATAATCCAAGTTCCTGATCCCATGTATCATCTTCGTCATTCTTCTCTGTATGGCTTCTAACCTATTCACTCTTAGATATGGCTTTTGTCAGACGCGTATGGAAGAGGCTTACGTCTGTGATGGTGGTGGTGGTGGTGGTGGTGGTCAAAGTATATATCCTATATTTTCTAGGTTACGTTAGATTTATAGTTAGGTTTGGTTAGGTTGAATTAAGTTTGGTTGCGTTAGTTTTGGTTAGATTTAGTTAAGTTAGATTACGTTTAGTTAGGTTTGGTTAGGTTAGTTTTGGATAGGTTTAGTTAGGTTTGGTTAGGTTAGTTTTGGATAGGTTTAGTTAGGTTTGGTTAGGTTAGTTTTGGTTAGATATAGTTAAATTTAGTTACGTTTAGTCAGGTTTAGTTGGGTTTGGCTGGGTTAGTTTTGGTTATGCTAACAAAGCAATTTATATTCGGTAAATTTTGACATCTCCACTAGAATGGCGTGTGCTATCGAGTGCTTAAGGAAACGAATATTTATCAACAGTTCCAATCGTTAACCACACGAAAGGTGAAGTTATGTTTCCTGATGTCCAGTGTGGTATGTTTCTTAGATATTTTCTTGGTGTTGCTTGTGGTGTGAGTGTGGTGTGTGTGTGGTGTGTGTGTGGTGTGAGTGTGGTGTGTGGTGTGAGTGTGGTGTGTGAGTGTGGTGTGAGTGTGGTGTGAGTGTGGTGTGAGTGTGGTGTGTGAGTGGTGTGAGTGTGTGGTGTGAGTGTGGTGTGTGTGAGTTAACCGCCTGTGTCCAGCACCGCCAGTATCGTGAGTGCAGTCCTTGTGGGTTTAAGTTATTGTTAATGATGTTATTGTACACTGTAAACACATGAACCATCTTCTACCACTAATGCCATCCCATGAATGGGAATTTTGTATATTTTGTATATAACATTCCTCTCACTATTGGTATTTATTAACAAGTACACCAGTATCAGTGGCAGTATTTATATCTCTCTCATGTTAGAGCTGTCATTGGAATCCCATATATAGGGTTAGGTTAGGTAAGGTGTTCTAATTGGACAAAAAGAATGTTTAAAGTGCTTACAGATACGGCAGCCATACCGCTATTGGTACGGCATGTGCTGGCGTCACCCACCGTGTTCACATTAAATTTGACATTTTCATCGTACAAAGAGTAAAGCATCTTTCAAGTTAGGTTAGGTCAATTATGTTATGTTAGGTACAGTTTAGTTCAGTTAGGTTCAGTTATATAAGCTTTTTACCCAAACGTTAGGCACTTGCCGTGTGTATAACCGAGCACTATGAGGATACGGTTTACGTTAGGTTAGGTTTGGTTTGGTTAGGTTAGGTTAGATTTGGTTAGGTTTGGTTAGGTTTGATTAGATTTGGTTAGGTTTGATTAAATTTGGTTAGATTTGGTTAGGTTTGGTTAGATTTGGTTAGGTTTGATTAGATTTAGTTAGGTTTGATTAGATTTGGTTAGGTTTGATTAGATTTGGTTAGGGTTGGTTAGATTTAGGTTTGATTAGATTTGGTTAGGTTTGATTAGATTTAGTTAGGTTTGATTACATTTGGTTAGGTTTGATTACATTTGGTTAGGGTTGGTTAGATTTAGGTTTGATTAGATTTGGTTAGGGTTGGTTAGATTTAGGTTTGATTAGATTTGGTTAGATTTAGGTTTGATTAGATTTGGTTAGGTTTGCTTAGATTTAGGTTTGATTAGATTTGGTTAGGGTTGGTTAGATTTAGGTTTGATTAGATTTGGTTAGGGTTGGTTAGATTTAGGTTTGATTAGATTTGGTTAGGTTTGGTTAGATTTAGGTTTGATTAGATTTGGTTAGGGTTGGTTAGATTTGGTTAGATTTAGGTTTGGTTAGGTTTGATTAGATTTGGTTAGGGTTGGTTAGATTTGGTTTGATTAGATTTGGTTAGGGTTGGTTAGATTTAGGTTTGATTAGATTTGGTTAGGGTTGGTTAGATTTAGGTTTGATTAGATTTGGTTAGGGTTGGTTAGATTTAGGTTTGATTAGATTTGGTTGGTTTGGTTATGGTTAGATTTGGTTAGGTTTTTTTAGGTTTGGTCAACTTTGGTTACATAAGCTTTTTGTATTTCTTTACCCAAAAGTTTGGGTCTGGGCGTCATAAAGAAAAAAAACAATGATTTGCGACAGCAACAAGTTTTAGATTAATTCAAAACGCATCAAAATATACCAGAAAAAATTTTACTTTTTAAAAAAAAATATTGAGACTGGTGTACATCTTAATATTTCCCTCAATATTTTTATGATGTATCTCTTGCAGAAACACTGACTTGAAAAAAAGAAATATGCAGCCCATGGGATCAGCCTAGTACTGAGCAGCACGCCCAGGTGATAATGGACGTGCTGGACACCTCTGAATCAGTAGGCCTATCTATATCCACCAATGAGTGAAATGAGTAAGCCTATACCCATGAATGAGGGAAGTGAGTAAAGCTTCCAGCATCCCATCACCTCATCTCACTTCAAACATCAGAAGCCACAGAGGTAAGTTGATGCATGTAATTATGTGTTATATAGAATAAGATGATTGTAATGATGATAATAATGATGTTTGTGTGTGTGTTGAGAGTGGAAGCAGTTATTATAGTTGAAATAAGATGATTGTAATGATGATAATAATGATGTCTGTGTGTGTGTTGAGAGTGGAAGCAGTTATTATAGTTGAAATAAGATGATTGTAATGATGATAATAATGATGTCTGTGTGTTGAGAGTGGCAGCAGTTATTATAGTTGAAATAAGATGATTGTAATGATGATAATAATGATGTTTGTGTGTGTGTTGAGAGTGGAAGCAGTTATTATAGTTGAAATAAGATGATTGTAATGATGATAATAATGATGTTTGTGTGTAGAGAGTGGCAGCAGTTATTATAGTTGAAATAAGATGATTATAATGATGATAATAATGATGTCTGTGTGTGTGTTGAGAGTGGCAGCAGTTATTATAGTTGAAATAAGATGGTTGTAATGATGATAATAATGATGTCTGTGTGTTGAGAGTGACAGCAGTTATTATAGTTGAAATAAGATGATTGTATTGATGACAATAATGATGTCTGTGTGTGTTGAGAGTGGCAGCAGTTACTATAGTTGAAATAAGATGATTGTAATGATGATAATAATGATGTCTGTGTGTGTGTTGAGAGTGGCAGCAGTTATTATAGTTGAAATAAGATGATTGTAATGATGATAATAATGATGTTTGTGTGTGTTGAGAGTGGCAGCAGTTATTATAGTTGAAATAAGATGATTGTAATGATGATAATAATGATGTTTGTGTGTTGAGAGTGGCAGCAGTTATTATAGTTGAAATAAGATGATTGTAATGATGATAATAATGATGTCTGTGTGTGTTGAGAGTGGCAGCAGTTATTATAGTTGAAATAAGATGATTGTAATGATGATAATAATGATATCTGTGTGTGTTGAGAGTGGCAGCAGTTATTATAGTTGAAATAAGATGATTGTAATGATGATAATAATGATGTCTGTGTGTGTGTTGAGAGTGGCAGCAGTTATTATAGTTGAAATAAGATGGTTGTAATGATGATAATAATGATGTTTGTGTGTAGAGAGTGGCAGCAGTTATTATAGTTGAAATAAGATGATTGTAATGATGATAATAATGATGTTTGTGTGTGTTCAAAGTGGCAGCAGTTATTATAGTTGAAATAAGATGATTGTAATGATGACAATAATGATGTCTGTGTGTGTGTTGAGAGTGGCAGCAGTTATTATAGTTGAAATAAGATGATTGTAATGATGATAATAATGATGTTTGTGTGTGTGTTGAGAGTGGCAGCAGTTATTATAGTTGAAATAAGATGATTGTTATGATGATAATAATGATGTTTGTGTGTAGAGAGTGGCAGCAGTTATTATAGTTGAAATAAGATGATTGTAATGATGACAATAATGATGTCTGTGTGTGTGTTGAGAGTGGCAGCAGTTATTATAGTTGAAATAAGATGATTGTAATGATGATAATAATGATGTTTGTGTGTGTGTTGAGAGTGGCAGCAGTTATTATAGTTGAAATAAGATGATTGTAATGATGATAATAATGATGTCTGTGTGTGTGTTGAGAGTGGCAGCAGTTATTATAGTTGAAATAAGATGATTGTAATGATGATAATAATGATGTCTGTGTGTGTGTTGAGAGTGGCAGCAGTTATTATAGTTGAAATAAGATGATTGTAATGATGATAATAATGATGTCTGTGTGTGTTGAGAGTGGCAGCAGTTATTATAGTTGAAATAAGATGATTGTAATGATGATAATAATGATGTTTGTGTGTGTTGAGAGTGGCAGCAGTTATTATAGTTGAAATAAGATGATTGTAATGATGATAATAATGATGTTTGTGTGTGTGTTGAGAGTGGCAGCAGTTATTATAGTTGAAATAAGATGATTGTAATGATGATAATAATGATGTTTGTGTGTGTGTTGAGAGTGGCAGCAGTTATTATAGTTGAAATAAGATGATTGTAATGATGATAATAATGATGTTTGTGTGTTGAGAGTGGCAGCAGTTATTATAGTTGAAATAAGATGATTGTAATGATGATAATAATGATGTTTGTGTGTGTGTTGAGAGTGGCAGCAGTTATTATAGTTGAAATAAGATGATTGTAATGATGATAATAATGATGTCTGTGTGTGTTGAGAGTGGCAGCAGTTATTATAGTTGAAATAAGATGATTGTAATGATGATAATAATTATGTCTGTGTGTGTTGAGAGTGGCAGCAGTTATTATAGTTGAAATAAGATGATTGTAATGATGATAATAATGATGTTTGTGTGTTGAGAGTGGCAGCAGTTATTATAGTTGAAATAAGATGATTGTAATGATGATGATAATGATGTCTGTGTGTGTTGAGAGTGGCAGCAGTTATTATAGTTGAAATAAGATGATTGTAATGATGATAATAATGATGTTTGTGTGTGTGTTGAGAGTGGCAGCAGTTATTATAGTTGAAATAAGATGATTGTAATGATGATAATAATGATGTCTGTGTGTGTTGAGAGTGGCAGCAGTTATTATAGTTGAAATAAGATGATTGTAATGATGATAATAATGATGTCTGTGTGTGTTGAGAGTGGCAGCAGTTATTATAGTTGAAATAAGATGATTGTAATGATGATAATAATGATGTCTGTGTGTGTGTAGAGAGTGGCAGCAGTTATTATAGTTGAAATAAGATGATTGTAATGATGATAATAATGATGTCTGTGTGTGTTGAGAGTGGCAGCAGTTATTATAGTTGAAATAAGATGATTGTAATGATGATAATAATGATGTTTGTGTGTTGAGAGTGGCAGCAGTTATTATAGTTGAAATAAGATGATTGTAATGATGATAATAATGATGTTTGTGTGTGTGTTGAGAGTGGCAGTAGTTATTATAGTTGAAATAAGATGATTGTAATGATGATAATAATGATGTTTGTGTGTTGAGAGTGGCAGCAGTTATTATAGTTGAAATAAGATGATTGTAATGATGATAATAATGATGTCTGTGTGTGTTGAGAGTGGCAGCAGTTATTATAGTTGAAATAAGATGGTTGTAATGATGATAATAATGATGTTTGTGTGTGTGTTGAGAGTGGCAGCAGTTATTATAGTTGAAATAAGATGATTGTAATGATGATAATAATGATGTTTGTGTGTGTGTTGAGAGTGGCAGCAGTTATTGTAGTTGAAATAAGATGATTGTAATGATGATAATAATGATGTTTGTGTGTTGAGAATGGCAGCAGTTATTATAGTTGAAATAAGATGGTTGTAATGATGATAATAATGATGTCTGTGTGTGTGTAGAGAGTGGCAGCAGTTATTATAGTTGAAATAAGATGATTGTAATGATGATAATAATGATGTCTGTGTGTGTTGAGAGTGGCAGCAGTTATTATAGTTGAAATAAGATGATTGTAATGATGATAATAATGATGTCTGTGTGTGTGTTGAGAGTGGCAGCAGTTATTATAGTTGAAATAAGATGATTGTAATGATGATAATAATGATGTCTGTGTGTGTTGAGAGTGGCAGCAGTTATTATAGTTGAAATAAGATGATTGTAATGATGATAATAATGATATCTGTGTGTGTTGAGAGTGGCAGCAGTTATTATAGTTGAAATAAGATGATTGTAATGATGATAATAATGATGTCTGTGTGTGTGTTGAGAGTGGCAGCAGTTATTATAGTTGAAATAAGATGGTTGTAATGATGATAATAATGATGTTTGTGTGTAGAGAGTGGCAGCAGTTATTATAGTTGAAATAAGATGATTGTAATGATGATAATAATGATGTTTGTGTGTGTTCAAAGTGGCAGCAGTTATTATAGTTGAAATAAGATGATTGTAATGATGACAATAATGATGTCTGTGTGTGTGTTGAGAGTGGCAGCAGTTATTATAGTTGAAATAAGATGATTGTAATGATGATAATAATGATGTTTGTGTGTGTGTTGAGAGTGGCAGCAGTTATTATAGTTGAAATAAGATGATTGTTATGATGATAATAATGATGTTTGTGTGTAGAGAGTGGCAGCAGTTATTATAGTTGAAATAAGATGATTGTAATGATGACAATAATGATGTCTGTGTGTGTGTTGAGAGTGGCAGCAGTTATTATAGTTGAAATAAGATGATTGTAATGATGATAATAATGATGTTTGTGTGTGTGTTGAGAGTGGCAGCTGTTATTATAGTTGAAATAAGATGATTGTAATGATGATAATAATGATGTCTGTGTGTGTGTTGAGAGTGGCAGCAGTTATTATAGTTGAAATAAGATGATTGTAATGATGATAATAATGATGTCTGTGTGTGTGTTGAGAGTGGCAGCAGTTATTATAGTTGAAATAAGATGATTGTAATGATGATAATAATGATGTCTGTGTGTGTTGAGAGTGGCAGCAGTTATTATAGTTGAAATAAGATGATTGTAATGATGATAATAATGATGTTTGTGTGTGTTGAGAGTGGCAGCAGTTATTATAGTTGAAATAAGATGATTGTAATGATGATAATAATGATGTTTGTGTGTGTGTTGAGAGTGGCAGCAGTTATTATAGTTGAAATAAGATGATTGTAATGATGATAATAATGATGTTTGTGTGTGTGTTGAGAGTGGCAGCAGTTATTATAGTTGAAATAAGATGATTGTAATGATGATAATAATGATGTTTGTGTGTTGAGAGTGGCAGCAGTTATTATAGTTGAAATAAGATGATTGTAATGATGATAATAATGATGTTTGTGTGTGTGTTGAGAGTGGCAGCAGTTATTATAGTTGAAATAAGATGATTGTAATGATGATAATAATGATGTCTGTGTGTGTTGAGAGTGGCAGCAGTTATTATAGTTGAAATAAGATGATTGTAATGATGATAATAATTATGTCTGTGTGTGTTGAGAGTGGCAGCAGTTATTATAGTTGAAATAAGATGATTGTAATGATGATAATAATGATGTTTGTGTGTTGAGAGTGGCAGCAGTTATTATAGTTGAAATAAGATGATTGTAATGATGATGATAATGATGTCTGTGTGTGTTGAGAGTGGCAGCAGTTATTATAGTTGAAATAAGATGATTGTAATGATGATAATAATGATGTCTGTGTGTGTTGAGAGTGGCAGCAGTTATTATAGTTGAAATAAGATGATTGTAATGATGATAATAATGATGTTTGTGTGTGTGTTGAGAGTGGCAGCAGTTATTATAGTTGAAATAAGATGATTGTAATGATGATAATAATGATGTCTGTGTGTGTTGAGAGTGGCAGCAGTTATTATAGTTGAAATAAGATGATTGTAATGATGATAATAATGATGTCTGTGTGTGTTGAGAGTGGCAGCAGTTATTATAGTTGAAATAAGATGATTGTAATGATGATAATAATGATGTCTGTGTGTGTGTAGAGAGTGGCAGCAGTTATTATAGTTGAAATAAGATGATTGTAATGATGATAATAATGATGTCTGTGTGTGTTGAGAGTGGCAGCAGTTATTATAGTTGAAATAAGATGATTGTAATGATGATAATAATGATGTTTGTGTGTTGAGAGTGGCAGCAGTTATTATAGTTGAAATAAGATGATTGTAATGATGATAATAATGATGTTTGTGTGTGTGTTGAGAGTGGCAGTAGTTATTATAGTTGAAATAAGATGATTGTAATGATGATAATAATGATGTTTGTGTGTTGAGAGTGGCAGCAGTTATTATAGTTGAAATAAGATGATTGTAATGATGATAATAATGATGTCTGTGTGTGTTGAGAGTGGCAGCAGTTATTATAGTTGAAATAAGATGGTTGTAATGATGATAATAATGATGTTTGTGTGTGTGTTGAGAGTGGCAGCAGTTATTATAGTTGAAATAAGATGATTGTAATGATGATAATAATGATGTTTGTGTGTGTGTTGAGAGTGGCAGCAGTTATTGTAGTTGAAATAAGATGATTGTAATGATGATAATAATGATGTTTGTGTGTTGAGAATGGCAGCAGTTATTATAGTTGAAATAAGATGGTTGTAATGATGATAATAATGATGTCTGTGTGTGTGTTGAGAGTGGCAGCAGTTATTATAGTTGAAATAAGATGATTGTAATGATGATAATAATGATGTTTGTGTGTTGAGAGTGGCAGCAGTTATTATAGTTGAAATAAGATGATTGTAATGATGATAATAATGATGTTTGTGTGTTGAGAGTGGCAGCAGTTATTATAGTTGAAATAAGATGGTTGTAATGATGATAATAATGATGTTTGTGTGTGTGTTGAGAGTGGCAGCAGTTATTATAGTTGAAATAAGATGATTGTAATGATGATAATAATGATGTCTGTGTGTGTTGAGAGTGGCAGCAGTTATTATAGTTGAAATAAGATGATTGTAATGATGATAATAATGATGTCTGTGTGTGTTGAGAGTGGCAGCAGTTATTATAGTTGAAATAAGATGATTGTTATGATGATAATAATGATGTCTGTGTGTGTTGAGAGTGGCAGCAGTTATTATAGTTGAAATAAGATGATTGTAATGATGATAATAATGATGTTTGTGTGTGTGTTGAGAGTGGCAGCAGTTATTATAGTTGAAATAAGGTGATTGTTATGATGATAATAATGATGTTTGTGTGTGTGTTAAGAGTGGCAGCAGTTATTATAGTTGAAATAAGATGATTGTAATGATGTCTGTGTGTGTTGAGAGTGGCAGCAGTTATTATAGTTGAAATAAGATGATTGTTATGATGATAATAATGATGTTTGTGTGTTGAGAGTGGCAGCAGTTATTATAGTTGAAATAAGATAGTTGTATTGATGATAATAATGATGTCTGTGTGTGTGTTGAGAGTGGCAGCAGTTATTATAGTTGAAATAAGATGATTGTAATGATGATAATAATGATGTCTGTGTGTGTGTTGAGAGTGGCAGCAGTTATTATAGTTGAAATAAGATGATTGTAATGATGTTTGTGTGTGTTAAGAGTGGCAGCAGTTATTATAGTTGAAATAAGATGATTGTAATGATGATAATAATGATGGTTGTGTGTTGAGAGTGGCAGCAGTTATTATAGTTGAAATAAGATGATTGTAATGATGATAATAATGATGTTTGTGTGTGTGTTGAGAGTGGCAGCAGTTATTATAGTTGAAATAAGATGATTGTAATGATGATAATAATGATGTTTGTGTGTTGAGAGTGGCAGCAGTTATTATAGTTGAAATAAGATGATTGTAATGATGATAATAATGATGTTTGTGTGTTGAGAGTGGCAGCAGTTATTATAGTTGAAATAAGATGATTGTAATGATGATAATAATGATGTTTGTGTGTGTGTAGAGAGTGGCAGCAGTTATTATAGTTGAAATAAGATGGTTGTAATGATGAAAATAATGATGTCTGTGTGTGTTGAGAGTGGAAGCAGTTATTATAGTTGAAATAAGATGATTGTAATGATGATAATAATGATGTCTGTGTGTGTTGAGAGTGGCAGCAGTTATTATAGTTGAAATAAGATGATTGTAATGATGATAATAATGATGTCTGTGTGTGTTGAGAGTGGCAGCAGTTATTATAGTTGAAATAAGATGGTTGTAATGATGATAATAATGATGTCTGTGTGTGTGTAGAGAGTGGCAGCAGTTATTATAGTTGAAATAAGATGATTGTAATGATGATAATAATGATGTCTGTGTGTGTTGAGAGTGGCAGCAGTTATTATAGTTGAAATAAGATGATTGTAATGATGATAATAATGATGTCTGTGTGTGTGTTGAGAGTGGCAGCAGTTATTATAGTTGAAATAAGATGATTGTAATGATGATAATAATGATGTCTGTGTGTGTTGAGAGTGGCAGCAGTTATTATAGTTGAAATAAGATGATTGTAATGATGGTAATAATGATGTTTGTGTGTTGAGAGTGGCAGCAGTTATTATAGTTGAAATAAGATAGTTGTAATGATGATAATAATGATGGTTGTGTGTTGAGAGTGGCAGCAGTTATTATAGTTGAAATAAGATGATTGTAATGATGATAATAATGATGTTTGTGTGTGTGTTGAGAGTGGCAGCAGTTATTATAGTTGAAATAAGATGGTTGTTATGATGATAATAATGATGTTTGTGTGTAGAGAGTGGCAGCAGTTATTATAGTTGAAATAAGATGATTGTAATGATGATAATAATGATATCTGTGTGTGTTGAGAGTGGCAGCAGTTATTATAGTTGAAATAAGATGGTTGTAATGATGATAATAATGATGTCTGTGTGTGTTGAGAGTGGCAGCAGTTATTATAGTTGAAATAAGATGATTGTAATGATGATAATAATGATATCTGTGTGTGTTGAGAGTGGCAGCAGTTATTATAGTTGAAATAAGATAGTTGTAATGATGATAATAATGATGTTTGTGTGTGTGTTGAGAGTGGCAGCAGTTATTATAGTTGAAATAAGATGATTGTAATGATGATAATAATGATGTCTGTGTGTGTTGAGAGTGGCAGCAGTTATTATAGTTGAAATAAGATGGTTGTAATGATGATAATAATGATGTCTGTGTGTGTTGAGAGTGGCAGCAGTTATTATAGTTGAAATAAGATGATTGTAATGATGATAATAATGATGTTTGTGTGTGTGTTGAGAGTGGCAGCAGTTATTATAGTTGAAATAAGATGATTGTAATGATGATAATAATGATGTCTGTGTGTGTTGAGAGTGGCAGCAGTTATTATAGTTGAAATAAGATGGTTGTAATGATGATAATAATGATGTCTGTGTGTGTGTTGAGAGTGGCAGCAGTTATTATAGTTGAAATAAGATGATTGTAATGATGATAATAATGATGTTTGTGTGTGTGTTGAGAGTGGCAGCAGTTATTATAGTTGAAATAAGATGATTGTAATGATGATAATAATGATGTTTGTGTGTTGAGAGTGGCAGCAGTTATTATAGTTGAAATAAGATGATTGTAATGATGATAATAATGATGTCTGTGTGTGTTGAGAGTGGCAGCAGTTATTATAGTTGAAATAAGATGATTGTAATGATGATAATAATGATGTTTGTGTGTTGAGAGTGGCAGCAGTTATTATAGTTGAAATAAGATGATTGTAATGATGATAATAATGATGTCTGTGTGTGTTGAGAGTGGCAGCAGTTATTATAGTTGAAATAAGATGGTTGTAATGATGATAATAATGATGTCTGTGTGTGTTTAGAGTGGCAGCAGTTATTATAGTTGAAATAAGATGATTGTAATGATGATAATAATGATGTCTGTGTGTGTGTTGAGAGTGGCAGCAGTTATTATAGTTGAAATAAGATGATTGTTATGATGATAATAATGATGGTTGTGTGTAGAGAGTGGCAGCAGTTATTATAGTTGAAATAAGATGATTGTTATGATGATAATAATGATGGTTGTGTGTTGAGAGTGGCAGCAGTTATTATAGTTGAAATAAGATGATTGTAATGATGATAATAATGATGTCTGTGTGTGTGTTGAGAGTGGCAGCAGTTATTATAGTTGAAATAAGGTGATTGTTATGATGATAATAATGATGTTTGTGTGTGTTCAAAGTGGCAGCAGTTATTATAGTTGAAATAAGATGATTGTTATGATGATAATAATGATGTTTGTGTGTTGAGAGTGGCAGCAGTTATTATAGTTGAAATAAGATGGTTGTAATGATGATAATAATGATGTTTGTGTGTTGAGAGTGGCAGCAGTTATTATAGTTAGCATAAGAACATAAGAAATTATGAGGCTGCAAGAGGCCAGTTAATGACCTACACGAGGCAGTTCCTTGTCCCCCACCCTTGGAATAATCCAATATTTATCAATCCTACCTGTCATCCCTATCCATACTCTCATCCAACCGTCTCTTAAAGCTACCTATTGACTCACCACTTACTACGTGTCTATCCAGCCTATTCCAATCATTCACCACTCTGTTAGTGAACCAATATCTACCTAGGTCTGTCCTGAATCTAAGTTTTTCTAGCTTGTACCCATTTCCACGTGTCCTATTCTGACTACTAATTTATAAAACCTGATCAATGTTTCCCTTATTAATTCCTATTACTCATTAGAAAACCTCAATCATATCCCCTCTTGCCCTCCTTCTCTCTAGGAAGTGGAGATTAAGATGTTTTAACCTATCTTTGTAGGGTAAATTTCTCAGTCAAATATAGTATCAGATTGTGTTGTTGTTTGATCTGTAATGGCTACTTCATTTCTAGACTCTGTACTAAATTGTTTTGTGTTGATTAAAATAGATGGATTCATGGTACTACTTTGTGTGGTTTATGAATCTTGCATTATAATTATAGGTTGAAATTTCACAAGGTAAGACTCATTACATTACTTTGCCATTACATTTGCTTTCAGCCGAGTGGATTCAGTTTGATACTAAAGCTTACTGTGAGATGACCAATGGCACTGAACATACCCATAAGGAGAGAGCAGAAGGTTTAAGAATGTGTGCAGAGCCACCACCATCACCACCACCACCACAACGCAGGGTGAGTCTCAAGGCTTTCTGAACACTTCTTGAATACTTGTGTTGTCAGCATATCATAATTACCTTACTTCATTTTATACATTTAAACTCTGATATAAGATGAAATGAGGATGACGTAAGGTAGTGTTGTAACTCTCCAGAACCGGCATTCTTTTCATTGTCCTCTGAATTCTCGGTAATTTTTCAATACTATTTGGTATCTCTTCTCTTGTGTTGAGTCTGGGCTGGAGGAAGGATGGTTGGGGAGGAGTTTTCTACTGTTCTATCCTTTCTCTAATAATAGTTAGGGTAGTTTAGTCTCTTGCTGTTTGTATTCCTTTTGTAATTCTTTCTAAAAAAAATATTCTACATACACGGTTGCTCATTAAACTCTAAGTCACCGCCACAATGTTGCATCTTTATCTATCTTCTACTGCTATTTTCATGCTGACTGCTCTTCTGAACTTGCTAACTGCATGCCTCCACCCCTTCCGCAGCCTCGCTGCACAAGACTTTCTACTTCTTCTCATCCTTATTCTGTCCATCTTCCTAATGTAAGAGTTAACCAGTATCTTCACTCTTTCATCCTTTACACTGGTAAACTCTGGAACTCTCTTCCTTTGTTTGTTTTTCCACCTGCCTATGACTTAAACTCTTTCAAAAGAGGAGTGTCAAGACACCTCTCATACTAAATTGGACTTCCCTGCCATGTCTTTATTTCTCCTACTGTCTTCTTTACGGGGTCTGGCGACAAGCAGGATTTCCATACTCTGACCCAACTGTCTTTTAAAGCTTCCTATTGACTACCTTTTCTATGGAATGACCTCTGAGTGGCCAAAGATCACCCACACGCTGCCATAACATTTTCTACTATACATCATTGGCAAAGGTATATGTATTGAAGAACATCTACTCTCAACAAAGAAAGCAAAGAAATACAATGTGTCATTATAAGAAAGACTAAAGTTGGGGTGTTTGTAGGCTTACTAGATGAAACAGTACAGTGTATTCATGTGCGTGTGTGTGTGTGTGTTGTGTTAGGAAGGAGGCACATCTAGGCCACTGTGGCAATAGTGGATGTGTGATCCTCTCTGTGACCCTCTATGTAACCCTCTCTGTGACCTTTGCTGTGACCCTCTCTGTGAGTCGCATCAAGGGGAGGTCACTGTTACCAATAAACCATGCATCACTACTTACTCTGAGTCATTACACATTCAATTATTTTCATACCTAGTGATACTTAGGTTACCAAGAAATAGTTATACCGATATATATCATTTATTTATTTTAGAATGTGCAAAATTATGAGTACTAATAGGCAAGGCAAGAATGGGGACACTTGGGAACATTAATTTATTTTTTTCAGATACTTTCAAAATACTGTGAAAGGTGAAGTTAATCTATAAACTATACAAATATATCTACTGGAGTATAGTTAGACATTGTTGAGGTATCTTGTGAAGGCTGCTCTGCCCTCCTCAGAGAAAGAGAGAGAGAGAGAGAGAGAGAGAGAGAGAATGTAGTACAATATTTACAAGCCACAGTGTAACAATGGCTAAGAGTAATTGTTTTTCCTTTTACAGTGGACAGCGTTGGTGAGGAGGAAGGAGAGGAGAGGAAATTACGTCTATTAAGCTTCCTTGGATAACTTAATTGCCAATTAGCCCAGACTGTATCCTCTCCCCACCAAGCTGATGACCAATAGGCTCCAGGCTTCCACCACACTCACCAACCCTTCCCTGTGGTGACTAACTCTCCTTGTGCTATGTGCTGCCTCCACTGTGCTGTGTTCCCTTCTTGGGAGTCCTGTTTGTTGTCCTCTCACGCTGCTTGAGGTGCGGAGGTGACCTGCTTATCTGACCCGAGAACTAAGGAGTGATGTAGGAAGGCGTCAACTAGAAGGACGTGTGTGTGGCATGATAGGATGGGACGGCAAGGCCAAGGGAAGCTGTTGAATAGGTGATGAAAATACTTTGAAATGGTTGGGTCGTCTGGAAAGAAAGAGGAGTGAATAGTTTGTGAAGAAAGTGTATGGGAGTGGAATTTTGAGTCCTAGAGGAGAGGAAGGCCAGTTGTAAGATGGAAGGATAGAGTGAAGGAGTACATGCATGAAAGAGTTGCTGATACAGGGTGAGGGATTGAACTAGCAGTGTGGATAGGGTGAGGTGGAGGCTCTTGTGCCGTGTTCATATCCTTTGGTGGACGTTCAAGGATGGAAGGAAGCTGCAGAAACTATAGATAAATAGATCATACTAAGGAGTTGAATTGTGTGTTCTGTGGTGGTGGAGTTTATTGTTATGTTGGTAGAGAGTTTAGTAGAGTAAGTGTAAGGTGCGACAGCCAGCACACACACATACATACACACAACGTTATCCTTGTTAGGCTAAAGTGGATCACATTTCTCTTTTCCATAAGTGTTGTTTACATTGATCAAGGAAGGGTTGGATCACCTCAGCTTTTCTAGAATATGGAACCACTGTAACCAGAAAAGCAGATGTGATCCCACCATTCCCTGAAAAAGATCAGAGATATGATGAAGTGAGAAAGTGTAACAAGGACAGTGTTGTGGGTGTGAGGGAGTGTGGTACAATGTGTGGTACAATGTTTAAAAAGCTCTTCTCTTCTAGGGGAGCAGTGAGAGCAGCTTATGTGCATGCATGGGTGTGTAGGAGTGCTTGGTCTCCACTACTCTCTTTAGGAAGATGTCAGCTTGGTAGGCTAGATAGGATCAAAGATTACAAATTCCCCAAGCTAGGTAGCTAAGACCACATAGCTCTGCTAGAGTTAGTGAGAGAGATCTGTTCCTCTCAGCAAGAAGCTGCCGTGAGCCAGGATTGAACACACAACCTTTATCTTACTCTCCAAATAATAATACATTACATTAATAATTCAATCATGATTTTTTTCATAAGAATAGAAGAAGAAAAAGCTTTGACAACTTATAGAAATCAGATGTTGATTGTGTCAAACATTGTGAAGTTTAATGTAGAAGAAAAAAAAGAGAATTCATAGTTCCATCCAGTAACTGCATAAAATGTGTGTTAACAAGCTATGAATTATGGTATATTGTTCCCTTTATCTGTGTGTGTGTGTTGAGTGTGAGTCTGGGGAAGTAACTTTAGACACTCGCTAATAACTGATGCCATTACAGAACTATCAAGAGGACAGATGCAAGTGATCCACACCCTGCACGAGGCACCTCAAGGATGGAAGGCAGAGGACGGATGTATCAACATGGACAAAATGGATCGCTGTGTCATCAAGGCTAATGAATGAAAACACAAGGTAAGAGAGAAAAAAAAACAGATTTCTTGTGAATTATAACAATTTCAGTTCACTTTTCCCTTCTGGTAAACTCGAAAAAAACATTCTTCATTTATGATGCAATTATGTGTTCTCTATATCGTTTTCCTTCCTTGGTAATGTAATGGTTATCATGATCTTTGAATAACTGTTGCAATTGTTGGTTTTACGGTGACACACCAGTTTGTAGAGAGTGAAGAGAAACTACAGAATGATGAATGAATGTTATAATGTATGTGTGTAGGAGAAGGAAGATCAAAGTGAATGTTGTGAAAAGTGAGGTGATGGTTTTTGAAAGTAAGGGAAGTAGAGGTGGTTGACTCTAATACACATTATAGTATAGAGTGAGTGTGTGAGTAGTAGTAGGAAGGTGGAAGGGAGTTGTAGCAGGAGAAAGATCACGGTTTTGTTTCCCATCATAAAGCCGGTTCGGGCCGGCGAGGGTTATCCTAAACTTGATGGACCTTAATGTTCATGTACCTTATATTCATTTTAAGATGGACACTCTGAAGGATGTGATTCCTTTAATCCTCCCTAACTGTTTTTTTGTTACAGTTGATTTCAAGGACGCCTATTATTCAGTTTATGTTAGGTCTGAGGATAGGAAGTGGCTTCAGTTTTGGTGGAAGGGCCGTGCTTTTAGATTTACTTGTCTCCCTCAGGGGTTAACTTCTGCTCCTCACACCTTTACAAAGTTACTGAAACCTGTCCTCTCCCACCTTCGGTCCCTTGGAATGGTTGTAGTTTGTTATTTAGATGACTGTCTTTTTATTGCTTCATTGGTAGAGGCCTCGCGGGCCCAGGTGGGCTATGCCTTGCACTTCTTTCATTCTCTGGATCTCACCATCAATGTGCGGAAGTCGGTCCTGGAGTCTACCCAGAGGGTTACATTCCTTGATGTGGTTCTTGACTCTGTTTCCTTGACTTTGCCCTCCTGTAGGAGGGAGCGCATCAGGGAAAAAGGTTTGCTCCTCCTCAACAGAGATATCACCTTACAAGACTTGTCCTCTTTTCTTGGTTTGACGGTGGCTTCTGGCCCTGCTGTAGAGTTAGCTCCTCTCCGTTACAGGTACCTGGAGATTATTCGTATCAGGGATCTCTCTCGGTCCTATGGCAATTATAATTCCTGCGTTGTTTGAGATGCTCATGGCCGGGAATTAGTCACTTGGTGAGTGACTAATGTAGTTTTTCAGGAGAGGTCGCTCCGCTCTCCTTCTCCAACATGTCAGCTGTTTACAGATGCCTACCTGACTGGCTGGGGTGCTTCGATTGGGGACTCTACAACTGGAGGTCACTGGGCCCACAAGGAGCTGGATCATTTAAACTCTTTGGAGTTAAGGGCCATTCTGTTGGGCTTGCAGTCACTTTGTCGAGATAAGAATGGCTCTCATATTAGGCTTCGCTCTGACAACACCACTGCGGTTGCATGGATTGATCGTTGTGGTAGCACACGACCTACACTTCATGCTTTTACAGAACAGTTTTTTGAGTGGGCTGCTTCTAGGGGTATTACCTTGTCGGCACAGCATGTACAGGGCTTATACAATATGACAGCAGACACGGAGTCTAGAGTCAGCAGGATGGATGGTGAGTGGATGTTACAGCCGCGTTTTTTCAGGATGGTTTGTCAGCGTTTTTATACTCCTGATATCAATCTTTTTGCTACACAGATAAATGCTCAGTTACCTAACTATGTTTCTTGGAGGCCAGACCCATCTGCTATGTGCATTAATGCCTTTACCTTGGATTGGGGTGGGAAGAGTTTATATGCTTTCCACCTTTCAGTGTGATATCCAGGGCTCTCCGGAAACTGCAGGACTACGGGGCGACGGCGCTGATGATTTTCCCGCTGTGGCCAACTCAGGTGTGGTTTCCGGCAGCCCTTCAGATGTTGGCAGCCGATCCAGTCTTGCTTCCACGCTGTCCTTTGCTCTTATCGTAACAGCTAACTCTTGCACACCCTCGGACTCGGGAGTTGGTCTTGACAGCGATGGTGCTCTCCGGGCAGCGTTCACACGTCGAGGCCTTTCGATGGAGGTTGCCCGGTTTATCCTTTGGTCCTGGAGATCTAGCATTAAGGCTCAATATGGGCCGTGTATCAACAGCTGGCTGTCATTTTGCCTCGGCAGGGAAGTGGATCCATTTCAACCACCTGTGAATGCCCTTCTGGACTATCTTTTGTCAGAATTTAAACGGGGGACAGGCCGTGGGTACAGCTCTATGAACACTATCCGGTCTGGCATCTCTGCAGTTGCTACTTTTGATGGACGTCCTGCAGGCCAACATCCTTTAGTTTCCCGTTTCATGACTTGGGATCCTCAGCTAGTTCTGGATGAATATCTGCAGTCTGGGTCCCACGGAGGATTTGTCCTTTCCTCAGTTATCCATAAAATTGGTCGTTCTTATGTTCTTGTTGACTGGCCAACGTGGTCAGATCTTGCATTTGCTGAACACATGAAATTTGTTTGTCTCTGAGACTCAGGTTGTTTTTGGGATTGGCGATCTGGTGAAAACTTCCCGTCCTGGGGTCCTTCTGTCAAGGGTAGTCTTTGAGGCTTACCCGCATGACAACTGCTTATGCGTTGTGCACATCATGAAACATTATCTTGATAGGACGACGACCTTCTGAGGGGCGCTTACTGGGTTTTTCTTGACGACACGACCTCCAGTATGGTTGGCCTCTCGTGATACTTTGCATCGTTGGGCGAGAGATGTGATGGGGGCTGCTGGCATTGACCTTACTATATTTTGTCCCCATTCGACTAGGTCCGCATCGTCCAGCAAGGCAGCCCTGGTTTTGCCGTTATTCACGAGTGTCTCCACCATTGGTTGGGCCAGGGAGTCAACCTTTACGCAACACTACCGGAAGCCCATCACTCAGCATGGACAGTTTGCGAGGGCAATTTTGTCATATAATGTTTGGCCTTTTCCTCTGCTCAGGGTTTAATGTGAGGGTTCTTTGACCCCATTTTTGGTATGGGTGATGGGTGATTTTTCTTTCCATGTTCCTGTGAGACTGTGTTTCACTATTTTTTTGATAGTTGTTAATGTTTTCTATCTTCTGAATTACAGTGTTGTGCTTTACTTTGTTCCTATGGACTTTCTTTTTCACGGCTCCATACTGACCCTTTTTCTGAATTTTGTGTGATTTGGTAGGTTTTAGGAACCTCTCTAAAGCTCTCATTGGGTACCGCTGTGATGTCAGTTAAATATTGTGATGTGAAATTGTAAGATTAAACGAGTACTTACCAAGTATGAAGTTTGATCGTAATTTCACGAACATTTAACGACGTCACAGTGGTGCACAATGCCCTCCCTCCCTGCCCCATCTATTCACCGAGTTCACTTTGTGGCATGGGCTCTCAGCGGTAGTTGGTGGCTGCTTCCTAAAACCTACTCTCTAAACTGACTGATGGTGGAATGGTAGTAGAGCGTCTCATTGTGCACCACTGTGACGTCGTTAAATGTTCGTGAAATTACGATCAAACTTCATACTTGGTAAGTACTCGTTTAATCTTACAATTTTAGGTTTTGATTTTATTTTCTCATTTAAATTTGTTTCTGTAAATGGTGTTGTGTATTCTTTTATATTTTGGTTCATATTTTTAATGACATTTTTATTGAACAGTATTAATTTGGTTATTACTTTGTAAAGAAAAGAGAAAAAGACTGAGTAAAGTTTATTGCCATTTAACATTTTACACATTTATATACATATATATATTGAAATTTTTGGCAGGGCCCGTCGAGCCAAAGTTCCCTGACAGACAGTTTTATATTAAGGGGACAGTGTGGTTGCAATACACAGTATGTTGGTAATAATAATATTTACAGTAAACATACTAAATATGTTGGAAAGAGTATACTTAAAATAAACATATGATAAAAAATAAATTTACAATAATCATACTAAATATGTTGCAAAGAATACAAATAAGTTTTTATTGAGCTTTTAGATGTTGACAAATTACTATTGTTAATTAGAACTTTGATTTCTGTCTGCAATGAATTCCAAAGTTGAGGACCGGAACATAACTTGCTATTTTTAAAAAGTGTTGTTCTGAATTGTGGGCAGATTAAATTAACATTATTACCTCCAATGTTATGTGAGGCATCCATTAGTCTGAACGGTTGTGTTCCATGACAATTTCTTATAGTCTTGTAAATAATTAGTAACAGAAAATACTTGTGAATGGTTTGAAAATTGAAAACCTTGTAAGTTGAAAATATAAACTGTGTCAAGTCATATTTACCCATGTGAAAAATGCATCTAAAAATTATATATATATATATATATATATATATATATATATATATATATATATATATATATATATATATATATATATATACTATATGTCATTTCCTATTCTGATAATTACAATGTTTTAGTGATGCAAGAGCTGGTCACCACGGACACGGGTGCACAGAGGACAGACACGGTGGGAGGTGGATGAGGAGGAGAGGACACCAGCAGCGTCCCCACCCTCACCACCACATCCACCACCACCACCAACACCACCACTATAATGTCTAATATTTCACTCAACAGAGACGAGTCTACCAGGGGAAAAAACAATGAGTTTGTGTGTGTGTGTGTGTGTGTCTGTGTGTGTTTTTACCTAGTTGTAGTATACAGGGCCTGAGCTACACTCGTGTGGTCATGTCTCCGTATCTATATTTGTACAGTTTTTCCTTCAGTTGATGTACATTCTTTGCCATTATCTCCTCTTCCTTCAGTCCATTCCAAGTATCTATACTTCTCTGAGGAAAACTGTACTTTTTTGTATCGTTCAAGCAAATTCCTTTATGCTATTTTTTCTTGTTAGTTAGTTAGTTAGTTAATGCAAAAAGGAGGAAGCGCCAGACATGTAAGGTGATATGGCGCTATGTTAATCTAAAAGGTAGACGGTATAGTAGAGGTGATGGTAAGGCAAATTATGGGGAAGGAAAGAACAATTAGTTATAGTTAAAGGATTAGATCAAATGGAGGATGTGTATTTGTTGTAGGAAGGAAAGTATGTTGTGTAAGTGGAAATGTGTTGATTGTGTGAGAATATCATTAAGGCAGTGTAGAAGGGAGGTTGAGATAGGTGACTTAAGTGAGGGAAAGCAGTAGTGTATCAAGGACAGAAAAGTAGAATGTGTGGTACAGAGAGGAGGATGTTACAAGTCATACAAAGGGTAGTAAAGTGTTCCAGAAAAAGGGTTTGTAAGATGTAAGTTGGTGTATCAGACTTGGAAGAATAAGGAAGGGCAGAAGAGCAAATTAAGGGAGAGGGTATAAGCCATGGTGGAAAAGAATGAGTATGGAAAGGGAGGACATTTCAATCAGGAAAGGGAGAGTGAAAGAGAAGGGAATGCATACAAACAGAAAGTGGTCGTGGTAGTCGTGGATGGGAGGAGAAACTACTTTGAAGAGCTTGTAGAATAAACACTTTAAACACTTTATTATAGCCTAGGTTTGAGATACATTGCGTTATTTTTACACATAATGGGCTAGCCTTTATATAAGCAAAGCTTTTCAGGCAAAGGGAAAAGGAAGTAGATTTATGTTTTAAATCTAAGATACATAGATATAATAATAATTAAATTTGCTAATAGATAGATCTAATATAATGTTCTAAAATAAGGAAGTAAGATAAAGAGTTTGGTGATAAATTGTGTTACACATATGAGGTAAGTGTAATAAGATGGGTGTATGAAATGGATAAGTTGTCTAGAAGGGGTAAAATGATATGGAAGTGGTGACGATGGTGATCATAGATGTTTATGATGAGACATATCTGGGAATGTTAAGGAAGATATATAAGAAAAACATTGGTTAATATGCATCCAGGAGATGATTCTTGAGCCTACTTTTAAATTTGTAAAGAGAGTTGACACTTTTAATTTGTTGAGGTAATGAATTCCATATTAGAGGGCCTAAGTACATAGTTGAGCGACGGAAGATGCTGAGGCGATGGGTGGGTATACATAGGCGTTCTCTGTGTCGTGTGGTATAATCATGCATGGGAAGGGAGACATTAATTTGATTATTGTACATAGAAGTTGCAATAGAGAGTTTCGTTATGTCTTCAAGTCTTAAAATTTTTGTATCTTTAAAGAGTGGAGCCGTGTGTTCAAGGTACGAGCTCTTTGTGATAATGCGGATAATCTTTTTATGAATTAGGTTTATGCATTTTAGATGTGTGGCTTGGGGGATACTCCAAATTGGGTTACAGTATTGCAGATGAGGATATATATGGGCATAGTACAGTGCTTTTAGTACTTCACTGGGCTTAAAATCTCTTACTTTATAAAGCATGGCAGTGCACCTTGAAAGTTTTTGGGATATGTTATTTGTATGAAATTTAAATGTTAGGTTTTCATCAAAAGTTACTCCTAAGAATTTAAGTTTGTTGGTTCTGGCTATATAATTGTTTTTATTTTTAGTTCTGGGAAATTGTCATCAACTCTATTTGAAAATATCATAAAATGTGTTTTGTTGCTGTTGATGGTAAGTCTATTACTCAAACACCAGTTATTTAGTTTGTCAAGGTCTACATTAGCTGCATGGAACAATATATTATTATTTAGGCCTGTGAAATAGAGGGTCATGTCATCAGCAAAGAGGATGGTATCTGCATGTGAAAATACATTGACAATATCATTGATGTAGATAAGGAACAGTATGAGCCCCAGGACACTTCCTTGTGGGACACCAGTACAAATTTTACTTGCTGAGGATTTATAACCTTCAAGGAGTGTGCATTGGGTTCTATCAGATAAATAGGTCTTAAACCAGGAGTGTACTGTGCCTCTTATGCCGTAATGGTGCAATTTGTGGAGAAGAATGTTGTGGTTAACTGTATCAAAGGCTTTGGAGAAGTCAACAAAGATTGCTAGGACAGATAATTTATCATCAAGAGCTGAATAAAGGTGAGAGGAGAATTGATTGACTGAGAGCATGATAAGTGTTTAGGCCTGGTCTGAATCCATACTGGGAGTCACTCAATATTTTGTTTTTTTGAAGGTATGACATTAGTTTGTCTTTTATTAGGGTTTCAAATATTTTAGAGAGGGCAGACAGTGTAGAGATAGGGTGGTAGTTATTCGGGTCAGTTGTAGGACCAGACTTATGGATGGGGGTGACGTTAGCCTTTTTGAGGGTTGTAGGAAATATTCCAGTGGTAATTGATTGGTTGAAAAGTAAAGTAATAGGGTCGGCAAACTGTGCACAATTACGTTTTAATAATGAGATAGGAATTTCTTCAACATTTGATTTCTTGTTTTTTAGAGCTATTATAGCTTTAGTAATGTCCTCTGGGGTAATTGGTGGGACAGACATAGAGTTTGGATAATTGCCTTGCAAAAAGTCAGTGGCATTCATATTTGCTGGTGGTAGCTCTTTATTAAGTTTGGTTGCTACCACTGAAATGTACATTGAGGGCTTCCGCAATTTGTTGAGGGTTGTTATACGTTGTGTTGTTTAGATGTAAGTTAGAAATTGTTGTTCTTGATGATTGTTTACCGGATAATTCATTAATAGTCTGCCAAATTATCTGTGTTATTCTTGAAATTACTAAAAATGTTCATATAGTAATTAGTTTTGGCTGTCCTTGTTATTTGTGTCACTCTATTTCGGTATTACGTGTATGTGTTGTGGTTTATAGTCCCTAGCTTGTACAGTTTGAAGAGATTGCTTTTGAATTTGATAGAGGTTAGTATACCAGGTGTTAACCAAGGATTACTGAGTCTTTTGGCTGACACAAATTTAGTAACTATGGGAAAATGTTTATTGTATAGGTTTTGAAGGATTCTAACAAATTTTTCAAAGTTTCCATCGATGTCATTAGAAATGAGGATGTCATTCCAGTTGATTGAGGCTAGAGTTGATGTAAACAAACTGCTTCAGTGTGTCAGAAATCCTATAAGTTATTTTATGGGTTGGACATTAGGGATATATTTAGGAAGATTGGGAGATGATCAGATATTGGATGGTGAATGATTCCTGAGGTTGAAAGTGGAGTATAATTCGACCAAATATGGTCAAGAAGTGAGGGCTGCCCAAGGTTAGGATTGTCAGGAAATCTGGTCGGGCGAGATATATGTGGGAAATAGTTCAGAGCTTGCATGGTATTCAGAAAGTTATTATTTGGTTGATGGGAAGCATGTTCTAAGAGATTGATATTAAGGTCTCCAAGAAGAATTGTGTTGTTTCTCATGAATAGGTTCTGGGTTAAGATGTCATGTAATGTAAGAGTGAACTCTTCCACTGCAACATATTTAGTGTTTGGTCTGTAGATGACGGAGATGATTAATTTAGTCTTAAGTTTTAGCTGGACAGTACATATTTCAATATTTTCATTTACAAAAGTATTGTAGCAGCTTTCGCAGGCTTCTAATTAATGTGAACTGTTTTACAGGCATGGCAGGACATGCTTCCTCACCGGGGTGAACAGAAACCCGTATTTCCCGATGACGTTTATTGAAGCTCAGTCCTCTATTTTCATAACCATGTCTGGCTATGCCATGTCTGGCTGGCTCTACCATGTTGTAAAGAACTGAAAATATACATTTCCAGTCACAGAACGAATACACATACATTCTCATGGCATTGTCATACACTTCAAGTAATGCTTACACTCAATAAATCATCATAACAGTCAATTTATACCACAATATATAAGAAATAAACAGATCTCACCTCGATCACATCCTGCGAGCACACTTCTGCTGTCAGCAATGAGTGACGTGAACAAGTCTCTATAAGCAATGTGATCGCCTTTACCATGAAACAACAAGGCATCTACTGATCCTTCTTTACAGTATTTGAACCTTCTAAATATCTTTATATAAATGAGATCAACAAAGGAATGATAAAATATACATACAGTTACATGGCTCCCCTAAATTGTGCAACAATTTACCTTATAAACTAAAAGACAATTTGCCTTAAAACTAATACTGGCACATCATAAGGCACTTGAATTACAAAGGCTCCTTGGCGGGGATACCCTGGTCTTCACCATTATCACATTCTACCAAGAGAACAAGACTGTGGATAGGTCTTTCCATTATGTTTACATATCTTGTACGTTTTCTCTGATTGTCAATATTAGCATCTGCCATCACAAGCTTTACCTTTCTTACAAGACCGTCATTATCAGGCAAAGCTTCTATGACTCTACCCAATCTCCAACTGTTTCTTGGCAGATTGTGATCCTTTACAATAACATCATCATTGACCATAAGATTTCTTCAAATGACTCACATTTATAGCATCTAGGTATTCAGAGGCCCTTTCAACTTGTGCAGCTTATCTCTCCATTTTACCCATTTATATCTGACATTATCTGTCACCTCGTCTTCCCAACTAGACCCATGTTTGCATAATTCTTGAAGGATTTGTTTGCCCACAAGAATAAAAGGTGACACTAGACCTAACGGGTCATATACAGAGTTCACAGTGGACAACATACCTCTTATTGTGAGTGTCTTATCTTTCAACTGTATTTTAAATTGAAAAGTGTCAGACTCTATACACCATTGAATTCCCAGAGTTCTTTCCATGGGCAGTGTTTCTTTACTAAGATCTAAATTCTTAACAACATTCACTCTTTCATGAGGGGATGTCGTTTCTAGTACTTCCCTACTGTTGGACAAGAACTTATGAAGGTTGAAACCTCCCATGCTACATATTGCCTTGCTTTGTTTCATCAGAGTGACGGCTTCATTCACTGTTGCCACTGACTTAAGGCCATCATCAACATAAAAATCTGTTCTTATAAAATTTGCTGCATCAGAACCATACAGATATTCATGGTCGTCTGCAGCCTTCTTTAATGCAAAATTGGCAACACTTGGAGACGATGTAGCACCAAACAAGTGAGCCGTCATTCTGTGTTCAACAATTTCTTTAGTTACATCACCATTTTTCCACCAAAGGAACCTAAGCATGTCCCTGTGTTCTGGATTCATCTTCACTTGGTGGTACATTGCTTCTATATCACAAACAAATGCAATAGGTTCCTGCCTAAATCTGCAAAGTACCCCTACCAATTTGTTGGTGAGGTCTGGACCCTGTAACAAATGGCCATTTAAAGACTGACTCTTATAGTTTGCACTGCAGTCAAATACCACTCTGAGTTTCCCTGGTTTCTTAGAGTGATACACTCCATGATGTGGAATGTACCAAACCTGACCATCATCCTTGTTTAGATCCTTCTTAGGCACAACCTCTGCATACCCTTTATCTATCATATTATCCAAGAACACTTTATAGTTATCATGGTGTTGTTTATCTTTGTCAAGTCTGTTTTTTAGCTTCATTAATCTATGCTCTGCCAAAGTTTTATTGTTTGGAAGCTTGACATTGTCGTTTTTAAGAGGAAGAGGCAACTCGTAATGCCTGTCTTCCAGCTGATGTACTCCAGCTTTCATTTTATTTATAAACTTCTTGTCTTCATACGATAATAGAACATCAGCTGACTTCCTTTCATTGAAATCAAGCTCAAACATATCTTGTACTTGGGAGGGATTTATTATCTCCTTAGTCCTTGATGGAACGACTAAGAAGCTTACCCTTTTTTCCTGATTTATCTCGACCTCTTGTACAAATGTTCTAAATACTGTCAGGATATTATCTTCTAAGCCTTGACTAACAGCAACCCTTCCTTGGATGCCTCATCCTAACTCTGTTCTTATCCCACAGGGCTCTCCAGACTCCCCTGTGATTACTTCCCTGTGCTCTATTGCTTCATTACAATTCACTCCAATCAGAAGTCCTATTTCTACATCTGACCTATATGGCATGAGTTTAGAAGCAATTAGAGATAAGTGGGACCACCCTTCTGCTGTCTCCCTTCTAGGAATCTGATCTCGTCGTGCTGGGATATTCTCTCTAGAGTATGCATGTGGAAGCTCTATATCTCGTTCATCATAGATGCCTCGTACTATAAGTTCAGAGACTTTATTACACACAATTGTCTCTTCTCCATTTATTGTGGAAGTTTGCAAAGAAATTTGCGGTCCACTCACTCCCACCTCATCTAAGAGACTTTGCTTCACGAAGCAAGCATCAGATTGATTGTCCAACAATGCATACACTAACACTTTATTCCCTTCATTACCTTCTTGGTACATCCACACTGGTACTATTAAAGTGTGTGTGTCTCCAGCAACTGACTGTTTGACCTTAACCTCATTTATTACAACTGGTCTTTCATCGTTTTTCTTGAGATCAATTACTCGTTCTGGTCTTTCTTGAGTCTGAGATCTTAAAGCATCATTATGGAGAACGGTGGGATGGAATCTCTGACATACCTTACATGATTTCTTTCTCCTACAGTCTTTCTTTATGTGACCCCAATTTAAACATCCTGCACATAATCTTTTTTCTTTGATAAATGTAAACTTTGTATCAGGATCAAGTTTTACAAATAGTTTACAATTTTCTAAATCATGCTCCTCTTTACAGTAGCGACAAAATTGTCTCTTTCCTTCTTTTCCTTTAAAGTCTTGTTTCATAGTCTCTACATTTACTTTACTGTTAAAGGAACTAGCTGTCCTTTCCTCAGATGGTTTTGTAATGAAACCTTTACTTCCTCTAAATTTAGTCATGGTATATGACCTATTACTCTTATTCCTGTTCAAGCTTGCATTGCCTTTACCACTGTCATTTGCTTCCATGACCACAGCATTGTATGAAGTAAAAGGATCACATGCTGCATGAGCTTGTGAGTTGATGAATTTACAAAACCTTTCAAAGGGTGGGTACTGCCCTGGCCCATACTGAGAACTGCTATAACAATGTTTTGTTATTTTCGCATTCCAACTATTAATTATAGATCTAGGAAGTTTTGTTAGTAATTTCCTATGTTCTCTGGGATCATTAAGGAATGACAAGTGAGGAATAGAATGTATAGCTGCCCTACAGCATTCTAAAAAATCTGAAAACTTCATTAGGGCTGGACCATCGTCTTGAGGAATTTGTGGCCATCCTGACAACCTTTTCATGTAAGCATTGGCAACTACACTTTCATTTCCAAATCTTTGCCAGAGAATTCTCTTTGCTGTGTCATAATCTTGGTTAGTATTTAAATACATTAACATTCTTATGGCTTCCTTTGCCTCACCACTTGTATATTTGTCAAGATATGCAAGTCTCTCTGATGCATCAGTTGTCCTAGCTTCCACAAAGGTTTTAAACTTTTTTATCCAGAGTGGAAATTCCATGGGTTCTCCACTAAAAATTGGAGGCTCTATTGGAGGTAAACTCCATCCTTGAACAGGTATATAAGTAACAGGATTACTACCAGGAGTGGAAAGAGACTGACAGGACTGTTTGACATTATTAGTAGGAGTATAGTTACTAGGAGGTATGAAACTATGAGCTAAGGGGTTGAGATTCATTGCTTGAGCATTAACGTTTGTACTTCTACTAACACCTAATCCTTCCTCATTCATTAGACTATGAGATTTACCCTTAGATCCATGTTTAGGGAAGAATGTAACACATTTATGAGGCATGGCTTCATCTACCTCTGAATCAGACTGCAGTAGCGATACATCTTTGCTTTGTACCTCTAAATATTGTTGAAGATGTTGTTGTCTCCCTACACTTTCATCATCACTTGGAAGCATCCCTCTATCATCCTCTTCAACTTCATTTAGAGCTTCAAGTTCTGCACTGACAGCTGCTATGTCTCTCATTTTTTCTCTTTTGGCTAACTCAGCTGTACTCTTTGCTACTAACGCCTGTGCCTCAGCTACATTATCATGATGTTCTATTTCTGCTTTAAGCATGGCCAATTTAGCTGTCGCTTCTTTCCTTCTTAGTAATGATGCAGAGGAAGCCTTAGATGCTTTAGAATGTCTACTAGAACCTTTAGTAACATGAGAAAATACAGATTCTTTACCACTTAGTACTTCCAATTTCTTACTCTTTAAATCCTTTACAGTTTCTTGGTGAATCTGTTCATCTACTTTAAGGTTCTCTAACTCATCTAACTCATCCGACTCTTCTTGCTTAAGATCTTTAAGTTCCATACATGCACTAACATAGTTAGCATACAATTCCATTTCTTCATCAGACATTTTGATTAAGTGCATGAGACTGGATGCTTCTTCCATACCTTTACCAATTCTGTTTACAAATTTTTTCCATTTGCGTTGAAAGAACCCCACCTTCTCTATAACTTGACTAATTTTATACTCCTTCCCTTTCGCGGTTGGCAATCTCTCCCTAGCACCTCCAACATGGCTCTGTACGCCTCTACCCGCCTGCCATTCCCTCTCATCTTCAATCAGACCACCTACGGCACCTTTCTCCTCAATATTAGACATTATTAAAAATATACTGAGGGAGTAGCTACACTGAACAAATATCCTGACTTCTAGATTGCCCACTCTATTCAAATCTATTTTAGGGCAATATTACCATATAGGAACTGTTACAGTATAGCTACAATCTCTTGCCTGTGACCTTGATGCATTATAAGATGGAGGCTGTGGGGATGGCGTTGTTGTGGGTGCGGCTTGTATCCGGGGCAGAAATGCTGACACAAGGGATTTCTTAGGGTGAGGTGGCGTCCCCTCGTCTCGTAGCAATCTTCACATTTGTTGAGACGAGTTCTTTACTGTAGCGGCTTTCGCAGGCTTCTAATTAATGTGAACTGTTTTACAGGCATGGCAGGACATGCTTCCTCACCGGGGTGAACAGAAACCCGTATTTCCCGATGACGTTTATTGAAGCTCAGTCCTCTATTTTCATAACCATGTCTGGCTATGCCATGTCTGGCTGGCTCTACCATGTCGTAAAGAACTGAAAATATACATTTCCAGTCACAGAACGAATACACATACATTCTCATGGCATTGTCATGCACTTCAAGTAATGCTTACAATCAATAAATCATCATAACAGTCAATTTATACCACAATATATAAGAAATAAACAGATCTCACCTCGATCACATCCTGCGAGCGCGCTTCTGTTGTCAGCAATGAGTAACGTGAACAAGTCTCTATAAGCAATGTGATCGCCTTTACCATGAAACAACAAGGCATCTACTGATCCTTCTTTACAGTACCTTCTAAATATCTTTATATAAATGAGATCAACAAAGGAATGATAAAATATACATACAGTAACAAGTATATTGTTGAATGGGTTCAGAAAGGATGTCAGAGCTAACTAGTAAACTCCTCCATGTTCTTTGTTCTGTCTCCAGGAGTGGTAAGTTGAATAGCCGTCAAGATGGTAGAGATGTTGAGTAGTGTTTTTCAGCCAAGTTTCTGAGAGTGCAATAATGTGAGGCCGGTTTTTTAAGCACTTTAAGAGAGATGTTAGGTTATCATAGTTTTTCTGGAGGGATCTAATGTTAAGGTGAAGGATGTTAAGGCTAGGTTTTGATGTACTTGAAGTAGATTGTGAGTGCTAGTTATATTCTTCAATACTGTAATATTTAGACAGCGAGGCTAGGTCTGTATGTCCATTTATAGTTCTAATAATGTCTGTACCAATGTCATTAGTGTCTGTAGTGTTGTCATTAGCGATATCATCAAATAAGGATGCATATAGATTTTCCATGTAGTATAACAGAAAAAGAGATGCTTTGTGAGAATGATGATAGATACGTATAAATTAAAGTATAAAAGGTTTTCTGGCATAACAGGTATGGTCAATTGTAATAATGCATTGTGGTTCGGCTACAGGAATGGGTTAGGACATATGTTGCTAAGAGGGAATATTAGTAGGATAGATAGAGGATGCAGTATTTTGGTGACATGAAATGGAATGCTAAGCATATATATATACACATATATACATATATATATATATATATATATATATATATATATATATATATATATATATATATATATATATATATATATATATACATATATATACATATACACACACACATATATATATATATATATATATATATATATATATATATATATATATATATATATATATATATACATATATATATATATATATATATATATATATATATATATATATATATATATATATATATATATATATATATATATATATTATATATATACATATATACATATACACACACATATATATATATATATATATATATATATATATATATATATATATATATATATATATATATATATATATATATACATATATATATATATATATATATATATATATATATATATATATATATATATATATATATATATATATATATATATACACAGTAGATGGATAATATATCAAGACTTATATTAAGAGCATGGATAGAAAAATAAATAACAGAGTCAGGTTCAGTTGGCACAATTTGAAGGTGACAGTAGGAGGGTGAGGGTAGTAGAATATTGCACACAAGTACATATAATAGTATATAAATAAATGTACATTTTAGGCACTCTGATGGGATGTATCGCACTATGGTAGTACGGTTTTTAGCGAGGTTTTAGGTGATCTTAGAGGTGAAAAACTGGTGTAGTCTGACATAACTTGGGAGGGAAAGGAGAGTGCAGCATTGGGAAAGTGATGGTCGGCCTGATTCTGCATACAGACTTTCCACCGGGGAACATGGAAATGTGCTGAAATACAAATGGTGTTCTCGAAGGTAATATGTGGTCGGGTGGAGGATGAAAAAGGAGTGAGATATCAATGAAAGGTCAGAGATGGTCTCATTAGGGGAAGAAGGGGATGAGAGAGTGGGAGTAAACATTTTCTTGGCTAGAGGTTGTAGGGAAGAAGTTTTAGTGATTAAAGAGGAAGTAGAATGAGGAGAAGGACAGGAGTGACGCTTGGTGTTAGGCACTGGAGTAGGACGTGGAAGGAGGGTAAGGTTTGGAGTTGAAGGAGTAGAGGTTGGGATATCTGGGTTTAGGAGAGAAAAATTATTATTCACTGGCACTGAAGCAAGTAGAGGGTGGGTGAGAGAAGTGGAGGAGGTATTTGTGCTAGATGAAGGAACAAGAGGAGTGGAAGAGGAAGGTGTGTGAGTGGAAGAAGAAGGATGGGATGTAGTAGTAGGAGGAGAGTCAGTGTTAGTGGTGGTTTGTGGGGTGTTAATGGAGCTGTGCTGAGAGAGAGGAACCTGTTGGAAGCCACAGCGATGGGCTTCTTGTCTAGCTTCTTTGAGTGTTAGGTCATGTTTGAAGCCGAGGGCAGCAACCTCTGATTCAAATTTGTAAACAGAACAGCCTCTAAAGAACACATTATGTTCTTGGTGATGCAGTTTGCACAGATGTGTATTGTTGAAGGTCAGTTTGTACAGGTATGGCCAGGTGAGGCAGAGAGAGGGCAGCGTGTGGTGGATCTACAGTATTTTGCTATAGTAGATAGGCATACAGTGAGGTTTCATACTGGTCTGGTGTGTGTTGGTTGTCACACACACACACACACACACACACACACACATACACACACACACACACACACACACACACACACACACACACACACACACACACACAGCTGTATTTACCTAGTTGTAATATACTACATGGAAACAGTTATGCTCGTACTTTCTCGTATCCAAATCTATTATTATCTAGTTTGCTTTTCAAATCATGAATATTTCTTGCATTAATTATTTCTGCCTCAAGTTTATTCCACGCTTCTATATGGGAAGGTGTATTTTTTATGCCTCTTGCCAGTATTCTTTTTTAGTTTGTTCTCGTGTCCTCTTGTTGTTCTGTCCTAACACACAAACAGATAATTTCTATAAATTTTTTCCAGATCTTTTGATGCTCTATACACTGTTATAAAGTCTGCCTTTTCTCTTCTTTTCTCAAGAATTGGTAGTTTCAGTCTAGAAAGTCTATCTTCATAAGGTAAACTTCTCAGCCTTGGAGCCATTTTTGTAGCTGCTCTTTGTAATCTCTCAAGCTTCTTTATATCTTTTTTTTTATGTGGTGACCAAATCACTGCCGCATATTGTAACTTTGGTTGCATCAATGATGTTATCAATTTGTTAATCATCTCTTCACCCAGATATTTGAAAGCCATTCTTATATTTCTCAGCAGCTGATATGTATCTCATGTTATTTTATTGATATGTTTCTCTGGTGACAAATTATCTGTAATCCATACTCACAAATATTGTTCAACATTTGTTTTGTTTATCCATTCATTTCCCATTGAATACTTTCCTCTTCGTCTCATTCTACTACTGACTATTTCCAGAACTTTACACTTTTTGGCGTTAAACTACATTTCACAAAATTTACTCAAATTTAATTCTTATCTAAATCCTTTTGTAAATGCTCACAGTCCTCTTTACTCTCTATTATTCTTAGTAATTTGGCATCAGCTGCAAATAGACTCATATAATTATTCACTCCCTCTGTCATATCATTTACATACACCAACAACATTACTAATCCTTCAGGAACTACACTTTTATTTTTCGGTGTGTGCATCCATCCTTCATCCTACAACATAGCCCAGCACAACATACTCCCATCACTAAACACTAAGCATCCATCCTTCATCCTGCAACATAGCCCAGCACAACATACTCCCATCACTAAACACTAAGCATCCATCCTTCATCCTGCAACATAGCCCAGCACAACATACTCCCATCACTAAACACTAAGCATCCATCCTTCATCCTGCAACATAGCCCAGCACAACATACTCCCATCACTAAACACTAAGCATCCATCCTTCATCCTGCAACATAGCCCAGCACAACATACTCCCATCACTAAACACTAAGCATCCATCCTTCATCCTGCAACATAGCCCAGCACAGCATACTCCCATCACTAAACACTAAGCATCCATCCTTCATCCTGCAACATAGCCCAGCACAACATACTCCCATCACTAAACACTAAGCATCCATCCTTCATCCTGCAACATAGCCCAGCACAACATACTCCCATCACTAAACACTAAGCATCCATCCTTCATCCTGCAACATAGCCCAGCACAACATACTCCCATCACTAAACACTAAGCATCCATCCTTCATCCTGCAACATAGCCCAGCACAACATACTCCCATCACTAAACACTAAGCATCCATCCTTCATCCTGCAACATAGCCCAGCACAACATACTCCCATCACTAAACACTAAGCATCCATCCTTCATCCTACAACATAGCCCAGCACAACATACTCCCATCACTAAACACTAAGCATCCATCCTTCATCCTGCAACATAGCCCAGCACAACATACTCCCATCACTAAACACTAAGCATCCATCCTTCATCCTGCAACATAGCCCAGCACAACATACTCCCATCACTAAACACTAAGCATCCATCCTTCATCCTGCAACATAGCCCAGCACAACATACTCCCATCACTAAACACTATGCATCCATCCTTCATCCTGCAACATAGCCCAGCACAACATACTCCCATCACTAAACACTAAGCATCCATCCTTCATCCTGCAACATAGCCCAGCACAACATACTCCCATCACTAAACACTAAGCATCCATCCTTCATCCTGCAACATAGCCCAGCACAACATACTCCCATCACTAAACACTAAGCATCCATCCTTCATCCTGCAACATAGCCCAGCACAACATGAGAGAGTCTAGGAATGGGTGAAACATTACAACTACTCTCTCAACATGGAAGGGGATTACAATGACATGAAGTGGATGTACACCTATGTATACCTATGGGCTCGACCCACACACGCACACAACACCACGCACATCCGGGAGCAGTATGTTAATGTGTGTGTGTTTCCCTAGTTGTAGTATACAGGGCCTGAGCTACACTCGTGTGGTCATGTCTCCGTATCTATATTTGTACAGTTTTTCCTTCAGTTGATGTACATTCTTTGCCATTATCTCCTCTTCCATCAGTCCATTCCAAGTATCTATACTTCTTTGGGGAAAACTGTACTTTTTTGTATCTCAAACAAATTTCTTTTTGCAGTATTTTCTTGTGTCTTTAAATTTCTAGCCTCTCCTTTTCTTGTCAATATTAGGTGTTTTCTATCTGTTTCCTCAAGGTTGTTCATCAATTTATGTATTGTGATTAAGTCTCCTCTTTCTCTTCTCTCTTTCAATGTTGTTCAGTTGCATTTGTTTTAATCTTTCCTCATATGTTAGGTCTTCCAATTCTGGCACCATCTTAGTTGCAATTCTCTGTATTCTTTCTACTTTCGACACTGGCTTTTTCTTGTGCGGGGACCATGTGTGTGTGTGTGTGCGTGTGGGCGTGCGTGCGTGTGTGGGGACCATATTACTTCTGCATATTCCAGTTTTGGTCTGATCGGCGGTGGGGTGGGTGGGTGGGGTGGTCAGCCATTATCCATAGAAACGAGGCTACACTCACAAGTGAACGTATAGCCAGCCAGGCCAGCCATATACCGTATCTGTAGTTGTACAGTTTTCCCTTCTCCCTTCTCCCCGTAAGGGAGTGTTGGTGAGTGTGAATGTGGAAGGAAGGAAGTGTTGGTGATGTGTGAGTGTGAAAGAATGGAACGAGTGTGTGTGTCAGCCTATCAGGAAGGGAGCGAGCGAGCTAGACGCTAGTGGTGGTGGTGGTAGAGTGTTGGTAATAGACAAGATACATATAATGAGATGCAGGGAAGCTAATGTTTGTCTGAGTGTTGAAATTTGTTTACTGATGACGAAAACAGTGTAGACGAACAGCTGTGTGTGTATATGATGGCACGCACTCCAAAATTTGTCAATAATAACTGCTTGTGTGTGACGGCGTGCTCTCCAGAATTTGTCGATTTCCACAAAGTTGACGTAAAAAGTGATAGTGTAACGGCGCAGAAGTCAGGGTAACAACTCAATGTTTGTGGGAGTATATTTACAAAGTGAACTGTTAGATCAGCCAGAGTGGGTGAAGGCACTAGGCATTGCTCCCTTACAGCCGTATGCAAAGACAAAATATAGGGCCTCCTTTACACCCTAAGGAAAGTGTAAGAAAGCCCTATATTTTTCAGTGCTATGTTTGAAGCAACTTATAGGAGAGGGTGTGGTTGGTATCCCTGTTAAGCGAATGTCTGTACTCATCGAAACAGTTGGTATGCCGGAGAAATATCTGGTGTGACGCGGCGGTGCGGTGACGGTCAGCTGGTAGCATGAGAACGGGCCTATCAAACATTGCATAAAAACAACAGCCTACTACATGGCGGTGAGTACTGTGAGCATACGCTCCTGATTTTTTTGAAGGTTAGAAGTGTATTTTGGGCTGGAGGTAGCCCTAGAAGGAGTAGAGATGTACAGCTACGACTGCAAAAAGTGTAGGCAGGAGGTGGCACAGTGGGCTAGGGCGGTAGCCTGCCAGAAATGTGATGAATGGTACCACCTCAAGTGTGTAGGCCTGCAGAGCGTCAGTAACAAGGTTCTTAAGTGTAGGAACCTACTGTTTCTCTGCGATACGTGTATCACGAGGGTGGAGGAGGGGAACTGGGAGGGCCTGACGGTGAGAAGTGAGGTCGGAGGATCGGACACGGAGGAGTCTGTGGAGGGTAATGAGGAGGTCAACACAGGGAAGGGGGCCAGTAGGTCCGTCCCCGCCACGACAGTAGAGGGTCAAAGCAGCGAGGACAGAGATCCCGAACCTAGCACGGAGACGGAGGGACCTCTGGACCCGTCGAAGGGACAGCAGGACCACACGTATAGTGAGAAGGCTGGGAGGAAGGAGCAGGAAAGGGTGAGGGAAGATAACCCTGACAGGGAGGACAGGTCGGTTCGTCCCAAGGACAGACAGGACCAGGCTGAAAAGAAGCCGGAAAAAGGGCGAGATAAAGGGGAGCAGGAAAGGACTAGGAGGGAACAGGAGGACCATAGTAGGAAGGAGCAGGAGAACAGTGGCCCGAGGAAGCGAGGGGACCATGGCAGGGAGAGGCCAGGGTCGTGGATGGGAGTGGGGCAACACTCCTGGGAGAAGGTGCTTGATAGCAAGCAGCCATTCCTGAGGGCAGCTAGCAAGGGAGGAAGTAGGAAACTGTGGGTGTTTGGAGACAGCCTCATGCGGGGAGTGGGACAGGAGATCCAATCCCTGGCAAAAGGCAGGTACGATGTAGTAGAGAAAAGCGTGCCAGGAGCCAACATCAGGGACATCCACAACACTGTGGAGGATAACCTCAGCCAACTAAGGCCTGAGGATCTGGTGTTGGTGGAGGGAGGAGGGAACGTTTTGGAGGGGATAGGTGGAATGGAGACGACAAGGGTGATGGAGAAGATAGTGAGTATGGTGAAGGAGAGAATTAACAGGCGGCCCTTGGTGATGTGTATCCCAATGAGGCGAGGTAAGGAGAGAGGGAGGTTTGGCCAGGAGAGGAAACTGGTCAATAGAAGGTGTGTTGAAAAGCTGGAAGACTGGGGGTGTGATGGATTAAAACTGTGGGAGAGGATGGATTGGAGGAAGGTGTGGGCACAGGACGGTATCCACTTGTCCAACATTGGGAAGGTGTGGACGGCGTGGAATGTGGTGGAGTGGGCCCAGCACTGGGAGGAGGCTAGGACAGCTAGGCAGGAATAGGGAAGGGCGCGGAGGGGAGAGATGCTGCTTGCCTTCCTGAACACGAATGGGTGGAGTGAGGGAAAGTGGAGGACTCTGATAGAAGGGAGAGAGTATGATGTGATAGGAGTAGGTGAAACTGGGTGGCATGATAACGTTAGGTGGAGTGAAGGGGGCTGGGTAGTAATCGGTAGAGGTAGGCAAGCTGGAGAGAAGAAAGGTGGAGGTGTGGGGGTAATTATGAGGGAGAAGGAGGGTAGGAGCATCGAGGAGATCAAGTTAACTAGGGAGTTAGACAGTGGACTGGGGTATAATAAGGGTGATGTATTAACAGTAAAGGTTAGGGAACAGGAGAGTGACTGGTGGGTGACTGTGGTGTATATGGGAGTTGAGGGTCAAATGAATCATGACGAGAATAAGAAGTTGTATGAGACGCTGAAAAGCATTAAGGAAAAGGTAGGGAGGAATAGATGGGTAATAATGGGGGACTTGAATGGGCACATAGGGCTAATGGAGGAGGTAGTGAACAGAAACGGGCAGATGATTTTAGAGTTTGTTGAGGATACGGACCTAAGGATCAAGAACTGGGAGTTAGAAGACCCGGTGACCTGGAGAGATAGGAGAAGTGAGTCTGCAATAGATTATGTGTTGGTTAACGATCAGGTAGAGAAGCAGGGCTGTAAAATATGGAAAAATGAAGAGGTAGATTTTTCAGACCACGTCCTAATAGGGATCACATGCGGGAAGACGAGGAAAACCACAGGAGTTAAGAAGGAAGTTTGGAAAGAAAAGTGGGATATAAAGAATGCAGATTGGATAGCTTACTGCAGAGAAATGGATGAAACTATGCCAGGAGAGGTAGAAGAGGTAGAAAGGACAGTGAGCGAATGGGAAGGGGACATTAAGGAACACATAAAACGTCAGGCGATGAAGTCCGTTGGAGTAAAGAAGTTCAAGGTAGGGAAAATAAAACTGAAGGGATGGTGGGATGAGGAGGTAGCTAAGGCGATTGGAGACAGAAAAAGGGAAAATAGGAAGCAAAGGAACTTAGCTAGACTGGCAAAGCAAATGGGAGGAAGGTACGAAGCAGAGTGGGCAGAGGCGTGGGACAGGTATGTAGAGGCGAAGAAAGGGGCCCAGTCAACCATTAGAAAGAAGATAGGGAAGTGGGAGGAAGACCAGGCAAGAACACTGAGCAACATGCCACGGAGGGAGAGAGAAAAGGAAGCTTGGAGGCGGTTAAGGAGGAACCTGGGTGAAACAGGTCCACACCAGGAGGTTAAGCTGAAGGTGAATGGCAGGGAGGCAAGCAGCGAGGAGGAGGTGGTGCCCGTGATAGAAGATTATTGGAATAGGATTATATGGAAGGGGGAAGAGGAAGAGCATATGGGATACCTGTCTCTATACAGTGAAGTTAGGGAGATGGAGAGCATAGAGATAGAGGAACAGGACATAGCATCAGCAGTAAGAGCCATCAAGATAGGAAAAGCAGGTGGGACAGATGGAATCTTGGGGGAATTTATAAAGTATGGAGGGGAGGCACTTAGGCAGGCACTAGCTGGGCTGTTCAAGAAGATACTGGAGGGGGAGGAAGTGCCTCAGGATTGGAATAGAAGTAGGGTTACTCTAATCCACAAGGGAGGGGGTAAGTCAAGGGAGGACATAGGTGATTACAGACTCATCGCAGTAATGAACACCCTGGCAAAAACATTTGGGTGGGTGATAAACGATAAGCTGAGGAAATGGATAGAGGAGAAAAGGGTTCTCGGAGAGGAACAGAGTGGTTTTAGGAAGGGGAGAGGTGGCCTAGAAAATGTGCTAGTGATGAAGGAAGTCATAGAGAGGAATAAAAAGGTAGGAAGAGAGCTGTATTTAGTATTCCTAGATTTGGAAAAGGCATATGATAGGGTAGATAGGAGCAAGTTAATGACACTACTGATGCACAGAGGGGTAGACAGGAAGGTAGTGCAGGTGATTAGAAAGATGTATGAGGAAAATGAGGTGAAGTTTACGATAGGTGATGTTAGCACTGGATGGCTGAGAAATAACATAGGAGTACGTCAGGGTTGTGTGATCTCCCCAACACTATTTAATTTATACATAGAGGAGTTGATAGTGAGGATTAGGATGACAGGGAAGGGAGTCAGTGTTGGGGATAGGAGATTAGGGTGCCTAGCCTATGCTGACGACATTGTGGTAATGGCAGAGAGCAAGGAGGACATGGAAGAGATGTTGCAGGTAGCCAGTATATATGGGCGAGAGTGGAATGTTAGGTACAGTGAAAGAAAATGCAAGGTGATGGAGTTTAATAGCCAGGAGGAGGGACAGTGGGTGTTAGGAAACAACATTCTGGAGGTGGTGGATAGGTACACTTACTTAGGGCTAGAAGTAAGTAAAGAAGGAATTGGAGGAGAGAAACAGATGAAGATAAATGAGGGGAAGGCCAGGAAGATGACGGGAATGATAATTAATGCAGGTAGTAGATCAATTAATAAGTACGAAGTAGGGAGGAGTTTATGGAAGGGGATGGCTGTGCCGTACTGTCTATATGGGTCTGAGATTACCTATTACCGGGAGGGGGACGTAGCAAAGCTAGAGAAGAGTCAGAATAGAATAGGCAGGTGGGGGTTGGGTGCTCCACGCAGTACAGCAGTAGAAGCCATTAGAGGAGAGATGGGCTGGAGTACTTTCAGGGAGAGAATAATTAAAGGGAAATTAAACTTTGTAAAGAAGATGGAAGGACTTGATGAGGATAGGTGGGCAAAGCAGATACTGAGAGAAGGTAATAGCAGGTCGTCATGGAAGAAAGAAACTAATAGATGGAAAAGAAGGGAGAATTTGGAAGAGGATTGGCATAGGATGAAGCCCAGAGAGGTAAAGAAAAGGATAGAAGAGGGTGGATTAGCTAGATGGCAGGCAGGGATGGAAGCTAAGTCCACACTGAAATGGTATAGGTGGAAGGAGAGGCCCGAGGCACTCAAGTGGCATGTAGGAGATTGGGGCAGTAGACTACTAGTAAAGGCTAGGACAGGCACACTTGAGGTAAATGCAAGGAACAGGGATGGGTTAGACCAGGACTGTAGTAGTTGCAGAGGAGTCAGGGAGACCATAGGGCACTTCTTAGTAGAGTGTGGCAGGTACGATGAGGAAAGAGACAGGTTGATAGGATCTATAACGGCAGTGGTAGGAAGAGAAGAGTGGCGTAGAAGACTGGAGGAGGAGGAGGACGGAGGAATCCTCACAGTGCTGGGCCTGCACAGGGGAGAGAGGGAGAGAAAGAGAGAGAGAGAGAGAAAATCATAAGAGCAGCTAAAGAGTTCCTGACACAGGCGTGGGGAAAACGGACATAATATGGTTACAGTTGTGTTCCCTGTGATGTGCTCTCTGGTGCTCCTCCGCAGGTTGCAGAGGAATCAGGAGCAGAACACTGAAGGGAAAGAGGACCTACGAAGCGATAAACAGCGAAAGAGGTCACAAGAAGAAGAAGAAGAAGACTTTACATTTGCGAGCGCCTGATACAAAGTTGGCTACATGTGTGTGGCACATTTCTGTTCTTTCAACGAGTTGGTGAGGTCGTACAGACAGTGGAAATGGCAGAAAAGTGTGGTATAAGAGCCAAGTATATAACTGCAAATGAGAGAACGCATCATCAAGAGGAAAAAAGAAGCGTGGGAAGAAGTCGCTACCCTATTCAATGCTGCTGGTTATGGACCACCAAGAAGCCAGCAACAGTTGAAGAAAGTTTGGGAGAATGCAAAAGGAAAGTAAGTATTCTTGAATTTATTAAAGTAATATTAGTTGTGACTCACTTCCCCCATACATAGCCAGGCACCAGCTTAGGGATTGGCGAGGGCCAGTTTTATTTACATGTAAGGAATAACATACTTTTCAAATGCTGAGCAGTAATTTCAGGCTAAATAATCTTATTTTGGTGTAAATAGATTCTCATGGCAGCTAAAGGTATGATTATCTGTGGTGTAATTTATCAAGGTTCATATAGCCTAAGTAACCACATGCTAAGCCTCAGTTAGGTTAGGGCTAGCCATATTTTATCCTCACTTATGTGTTATTGGAGCATATACCGTATATAATTTAAGGCTATATACTGGTTGGCCTAATTGCTTTGAACAAAAAGCATCATTTAACCACTTACTCTTTTGTCTAATTTTCAGAGCAAAGAAAGAGCATGGTTTTCATAAGCGGGAGGTTATGAGGACAGGTGGTGGTGCTCCTCCAAAGCCTGAAGATGCCGAGACATCTAAAATCCTCACCATCATCGCTGATGACCTTGATGGTGAGGAGAATGAACTGGACAGTGATGCGACTCAGAGTACTGGTAAGTCCTACTTTTTGTGAAATGTTAAACCTGTTGCACTATTATCATGTCTCACAAGGTACGGCCCATACCTGTGTAATTATTATGATAAGGTAAATCATTCATTGCTTTCATATTTGGTTGATGCCTTCCAGTTTGTAAAAAATGCTATCTTCAAAGCTAGACTTAGGCTATCATACTGTACCACTCCAGTTTGGAGGAATTAGTAGTCCTACAGTTTGCATAAACATGTTTTCCAATATAATCATAGCATAATTTTTTTCTGTCTTTTAGGTCAGGCACAGTTTGTGATGGTTATCAGCTATGATGGGTGTGAATTTGATATATCAGTGATTGATGCCGCCCAAATAACACCACAGCACTAACATTTCCACTAACTAATCTAACTAAAATCATTTGTGATAAATTCAATTAAGGTTCTGACTAATGTATTGTAGATTTTGGAAATTAAAACTACAAATAACAGTTTCTGTTTTTGGTTTGTTTATCCAACCTGTACTGTATATACATCAAGGTGACAAAAAAAACGAAGTTTAGGTTAAAATTGTTTTTATTGACTTTGAAGTTGGTGTTTGGTCACTTTAAGCATAATGATATTTTTCTCCTAAGCAAAATAAGCATAGTGAAGATATTTTCTCCTAAGCAAAATATTCTCTGATGATTTGCTGTCTTTTAAAGCATCCTTGAATATTTCTCACTGCTCGAGGTTGCTGCCTCAATTCATCCTCTTGTATGATGTTTCCTTGGTCATCTGGATCCTCAGGTTCATGAATTGCATGATCTGGCTCTGGTACTCTGTAGGCAATGGCCATATTGTGGAGAACTGCAGCAGCAACAATTATATGTTTTGTGTTTCTCAAAGAAGTTCTCATTTTCTTCCCAAGGCAAGCAAATCTTCTCTTTAATAGTCCAAATGCTCTCTCAATAATGTTTCGTGTTCTGATATGAGAAGCATTATAGCGGTTCTCTCCACGGCGATGAGGAGCCGTCAGAGGAGTCAGCAAATATTCACGACAGGGGTAGCCATTGTCACCCAACAAGTGTCCAGGCAGGATACCATCTTCGAGTTCCTGACAGAGTCGACTGTTATCAAAGATATTGCTGTCGTGTGCACTGCCAGGCCACCGAGCTACAACGTTGTACCGCTGCAACTGAGGGCCACATACTGCCTGTACATTAAACGAAAAGTGGCCTTTTCTGTTGCGGAAAACTTCAGGACGCGGGTGACTTGGCATCTCAATTGCAATATGAGTGCAGTCAATGCACCCAATTACACCTGGCATTCCAGCTATAGTCATAAATTCATGCTTGATCCTGGCGATATCAGCTTGGGCTGGAAACTTGATGAACTCTGCACACAAACTTCCAATTGCATATGCCACCTTGGCAACACATCTACTAACATATGACTGTGATACGTCACACCAATCTGATATACCAAGTTGGTCGTTCCCAGTGGCAATGTATCTCAGTCCATTTAGGACCTGTAGGTGAGATGGCACGGGACAGCCTGTAGAAAAAGAAAAATGAAATACTTCACTCAAACCATGTACAGGCACAATTCTCAGCCTATTTTACTTAACAAATTGTATCATCTTTTACTGTATAAATAAATTGATCTCTAGGCTGATTCATATAGCCTTTCAGATAACACATTTATCAGAAACCAAATAAAATAATTTGCCTTAGCAAACCAAGTACAGTACATCATAGGAGTTATAGTATGTAGGCAGTACAGTAAACATAACAACTACTTTTACTTGTGCTCACAGTAGTGAAGGCACCTTATTTACCACAGCTACCTAGTACTTTACTAGTAATGAAATACTGTTTGATAAGTAAAAATGGACATTGGTCAATTGTGAATAGCTCATCACCTGACAAATATTTAAGCACAAAAACAAGGTGATAATGACCCATGTGGGCCATGCCTACCTCTGTTGTTAAGAACATGGGGTAGTTGATGCTCTATCCGTGCAATCAATGAAAGTGTACATTTTTTACTTAATCGGAACCTCATCAGGAATTCTTCCTCTGTCATGGCGTGGAATGTATTGCTTTGGTCTGTCATAACCCTTCGTATGTGGCTATGTTGATAGCGCTGAAGGTTTCGGAGATGACGGAATTGTCGATGCATGCTGAAATATACAAGTAATGTTTGTTAGACTGAAAAAAATGTATGTTAATGTTTCACTCTTACAATTTGTGTAGATATAAATGTGTGCTTGCTCAAAAGTTGAGTCTTCTCTGTCAGTAAGAATAGTATAATTCCATTTTAAGTGAGCACTCTACAGATAAATGTAACTTTTTTGGTTTCCAGGCACATACTGCATGTCTCATAGGGCTAGGTAAGGCTAAGTTTAACAAAAAATAATGGTTAGTATTAGGTTAGCTTCCAGAATCCACATGTTGAGGTCTGCAGAGACTGGGGCAAGTTAGATTAATAATTCTTTCAAGTTTCTATACTATACTGGTACCTAGAATATTATATATTATTCTAACACACAACTTTGGCAAAGAGTAATCTGTTGTGTAAGGAATACTGTAAATATTTTATCTACATGCCTATCTAACCAAATCTTACCTTACCTAATCTCAACTTCTCCAAGTCACACCTAAATTAAAATTTGCACAATAATAATCGTTTCCCTTAAAAAACAGAGGAACTAGCATGAGTTACAAACCAATACCTTTTCCATACATGAGTTTTCATATTTATTGCAGTAATGTAATTTATTTAGGGGTACACATGACAGGTTTGCTTGCAACTATTTTATCACTTGCTTTGTTTCACACCACCACACAACCTTCCATTATGATGCCTTGAAAACATTGCTTTCTCATTCAAAAAGGGTGTAGTGTACAAGTTAACATCAGTGTACTGCAGTGCTTGAAAAATAATCAAAGAAATCTTCACCTGGTCATAAACTTGGCAGATTCAGGCAGAAGCTTGTTGTTGTTGTGCTCGAACTCCGAGAGAACTCTCCGAGCTTATAAAATATGGAGTTTGGCCCACCTGTTCAATTATTTTTCTTTCTTTGTATATGTTATTATTTTTGTAAGACATCAAATGATAATATAAGAGCTATTCACGAGCAAATAATAAACATTAATAATAATATTAACTTGTAGGGTTTACGAAAGGCTGTCTAGATCACCCTTAAAAGTATTCCTTAAATTATAGGAAAGCCTAAATTTTATAGGGCCTGTATATGTTCGAAGCATAGGAATTTACTATAGGGTCTATATTATAGTCCCTATGTTTTGTCTTTGCATACGGCCGTTAGTGTATTCACTTTTCCACAGTCACGTAGGTAGTGTTGTAGTGTGTGTCACGATGTCCTGTTTACTGCGTTGTGATAGCTTGATGGTGACTTGCAGAGGTGATGGTGTCCAAGGAGGGCTTGCGTGTGGCAGCCGTCCTTACATCCCCCATGTTATGTCCAAGGAGGGCGCGGGGCGGGACTTGTGTAATCTATTAATGAGCGCACCAAGGTCTTGTATGCGGAGAGAATTACAACGCTTAAGGCTTTCACAACTATTCCTTGCATGGCATTTTTCCTTAAGGTGGGAATCCAAGTTAGATTATAAAATATTTGACTATGTATGTGTATGTGTATGTATGCATGTATCTTTAGACTAACCCTCTCTCTCTCCCTTCCCCCTTCCCCCTCTCTATTCTTCCCTTCTCTCCCTTATCCTCTCTCCCCCCACCTTCCCTTTCCTTCCCTAATAGTAGTAGTAGTAGTAGTAGTAAAATTGTATCACACCTTCTCGGCAGATTATGATACCTAGAATATAACTTTTTCTGGTAATGATCTGTTTTTATTTAAATTCATTAATTTCCCATTGGCTGTTTAGTTCTTTGTTAACATCCTACAGTGACCTCGGTGGCTCTTATGATCTAACTGATGACATATTCCACAATGTAACTCAGGGTCATACCTGCAAATTGTCTAATGATGAAAGTCTCGTTGTAAACTTGTGAAAAAATAACTGAAATAACGCGTACAAAATCACCTTATTTAGTATTTTATCTTGATTTCTTTGTTTATTAATGTTTTATATGGTTTTTGAAATTATTATAATTTTTTTCTGATTTCTCTAATACTGTTCCTTCCTCAACAGACACCATTGGACTCCTTTAGCTGCGGGAACAAACTGTGAGTCCAGCAACAAGCAAACTGTTCCTTTGTGCCTGCAGGTGTGGACAGGACACGTGTGTAATGCTGCAGGTTTGTAATACAGGTGTGCTATGCAAGGCTGAAGTTAGTGTTTTTAGCCAGGGAACGAAATTGGTTTAACAGACATGGATTCTTATAAAAGGTTGTACTTTATAAATGGCATCTATATTTTTACAGAAAATTTTTAACAGAAGGTCATTAATGTAGTAATATCAATTAATTTATTCGGAAAGTCAATTCATCTGACAAAAATACCTCAGAATCTGGACATTAGATCCCTTGTTTCATCTATCTTTTCTTCTTAACCTTCCACTCTCCCCTTGTTTCCTAAAGTGTGGCAGTTGTGCTGAGAGGCTGAAAGGCTAACAACAAGTTCACTCATGGATGGCCTGAGGGTGTCACGGGCACAGTATATCCTCCCATTTTCCTTTCCTTTACTCTCCATGGGGGTTATGGGGAACAAACCAGTTATATCTCGCACTTACACTCGACTCTTCATGACTAATTATGAACATTTATAACTAAAAAAATCATCCCCCCCAACTTTGCTCTGAAAACTCCTCTAACCATCCACCTGTCAACTCCCTCGTCTCATCCACCTGTCAACTCCCTCGTCTCATCCACCTGTCAGCTCCCTCGTCTCATCCACCTGTCAACTCCCTCGTCTCAATCACCTGTCAACTCCCTCGTCTCATCCACCTGTCAACTCCCTCGTTTCATCCACCTGTCAACTCCCTCGTCTCATCCACCTGTCAACTCCCTCGTCTCAATCACCTGTCAACTCCCTCGTATCATCCACCTGTCAACTCCCTCGTCTCATCCACCTGTCAACTCCCTCGTCTCATCCACCTGTCAACTCCCTCTTCTCATCCACCTGTCAACTCCCTCGTCTCATCCACCTGTCAACTCCCTCGTCTCATCCACCTGTCAACTCCCTCGTCTCATCCACCTGTCAACTCCCTCGTCTCAATCACCTGTCAACTCCCTCGTCTCATCCACCTGTCAACTCCCTCGTCTCAATCACCTGTCAACTCCCTCTTCTCATCCACCTGTCAACTCCCTCGTCTCATCCACCTGTCAACTGCCTCGTATCATCCACCTGTCAACTCCCTCGTCTCATCCACCTGTCAACTCCCTCGTCTCATCCACCTGTCAACTCCCTCGTCTCAATCACCTGTCAACTCCCTCGTCTCATCCACCTGTCAACTCCCTCGTATCATCCACCTGTCAACTCCCTCGTCTCATCCACCTGTCAACTCCCTCGTCTCATCCACCTGTCAACTCCCTCTTCTCATCCACCTGTCAACTCCCTCGTCTCATCCACCTGTCAACTCCCTCGTCTCATCCACCTGTCAACTCCCTCGTCTCATCCACCTGTCAACTCCCTCGTCTCATCCACCTGTCAACTCCCTCGTCTCATCCACCTGTCAACTCCCTCTTCTCATCCACCTGTCAACTCCTTCGTCTCATCCACCTGTCAACTCCCTCGTCTCATCCACCTGTCAACTCCCTCGTCTCAATCACCTGTCAACTCCCTCGTCTCATCCACCTGTCAACTCCCTCGTCTCATCCACCTGTTAACTCCCTCGTCTCATCCACCTGTCAACTCCCTCGTCTCATCCACCTGTCAACTCCCTCGTCTCATCCACCTGTCAACTCCCTCGTCTCAATCACCTCTGTCAACTCCTTCGTCTCATCCACCTGTCAACTCCCTCGTCTCATCCACCTGTCAACTCCCTCGTCTCATCCACCTGTCAACTCCCTCGTCTCAATCACCTCTGTCAACTCCCTTGTCTCATCCACCTGTCAACTCTCTCGTCTCAATCACCTGTCAACTCCCTCGTCTCATCCACCTGTCAACTCCCTCGTCTCATCCACCTGTCAACTCCCTCGTCTCAATCACCTGTCAACTCCCTCGTCTCATCCACCTGTCAACTCCCTCGTCTCATCCACCTGTCAACTCCCTCGTCTCATCCACCTGTCAACTCCCTCGTTTCAATCACCTGTCAACTCCCTCGTCTCAATCACCTGTCAACTCCCTCGTCTCAATCACCTGTCAACTCCCTCGTCTCAATCACCTCTTCTTTTACATATTTCTCAACCTTTACTTCTACATCCGTATCTTCCTTCAGTACAACCACCTTAGAACCACACATCAACTCTCCACTCTGGTCTCTTCCTCTTCTTTAACTCAGACTGTTCCCTCCTCTCACCCACACCCACGCCCATCCACTACCACTAATCACCTTCCTTTATCCATCTTCTTTGGTCCTCGCCAATTGAACAAATACTTCCCTATCCTTGCTCATGCTCTATATTCAAAAAACACTTTACAATTTCAGAAATGCATCCAAAAACAGGTGGAAAGGTAACCTTCCACACACGACCTCACAAATCTCACCTAGTCATTGTTGACTCAGAATCCCAAACTGAAGCAATGCTCACACTTAAAGACCTTGATGGGAAACCATTCCCTGTGTCCCCTGAGACTCAACTCAACACTCCTACTGGTTCTGTTCCCTGTGTCCCCTGAGACTCAACTCAACACTCCTACTGGTTCTGTTCCCTGTGTCCCCTGAGACTCAACTCAACACTCCTACTGGTTCTGTTCCCTGTGTCCCCTGAGACTCAACTCAACACTCCTACTGGTTCTGTTCCCTGTGTCCCCTGAGACTCAACTCAACACTCCTACTGGTTCTGTTCCCTGTGTCCCCTGAGACTCAACTCAACACTCCTACTGGTTCTGTTCCCTGTGTCCCCTGAGACTCAACTCAACACTCCTACTGGTTCTGTTCCCTGTGTCCCCTGAGACTCAACTCAACACTCCTACTGGTTCTGTTCCCTGTGTCCCCTGAGACTCAACTCAACACTCCTACTGGTTCTGTTCCCTGTGTCCCCTGAGACTCAACTCAACACTCCTACTGGTTCTGTTCCCTGTGTCCCCTGAGACTCAACTCAACACTCCTACTGGTTCTGTTCCCTGTGTCCCCTGAGACTCAACTCAACACTCCTACTGGTTCTGTTCCCTGTGTCCCCTGAGAATCAACTCAACACTCCTACTGGTTCTGGTACTGTTCTCATTCACAATGAAATCTGCCCAGACGGCATCAGTTGGTGAAACTGTTCTCATCTTTCTGAGCTGATTGCAGACCAACATGATATCACTCATGTGTCCTGCTTTAGCATTAATCCTCGTGGCCGTTGCAAACATACAGTAAATATTGCAACAATTGCACTCAAATGACAAGATCTTCCAGACAGGGTATACATAGGAGGAGCCTTCTATAAGATTAAACCTTACTTTCCTCCCCTCCTTCAGTGCCAAAACTGCTGGAGATTCAGACATCCAGCAAAATACTGTAGATCCACTGCACGTTGCCCTCTCTGTGCCTCACCTGGCTATACCCGTACGAACTATCCTTCAACAATACACATCTGTGCAAACTGCATCACCAAGAACATAATGTTTTCTTCCGAGGCTGTTCTGTTTATAAATTTAAATCAGAGGTTGCTGCCCTCGGCTTCAAACATGACCAAACACTCAGAGAAGCTAGACAAGAAGCCCGTTTCTGTGGCTTCCAACAGGTTCCTCTCTCTCAGCGCATCTCCATTAACACCCCACAAACCACCACTAACACTGGCATTCCTCCTACTACATCCCATCCTTCTTCTACTCTCACTGTTCCATCTCCCACTCCTCTTGTTCCTTCATCTAGCACAAATACCTCCTCCACTTATCTCACCTACCAGTGCCAGTGAATAATTATTTTTCTCTCCTGAACCCAGATACCCCAACCTCTACTTCTTCAACTTCAAACCTTATCCCCTCCCACGTCCTACTCCAGTACCTAACACCAAGCGTCACTCCTGTACTTCTCTCCAAAACCTTCTACTCACTCTACTTCCTCTGTAATCACTAAAACTTCTTCCCTACAGCCTCCGGCCAAGAATATGGTTACTCCCACTCCCTCATCCCCTCCTTCCCCTAGTGAGATCATCTCTGACATTGAAGCCTTCATTGCAGAACCTTTCATTGATACCTCACTCACTTTTCCATCCTCTAACCCACCACATACCATCCAATAACCTTCCTTCCACTCTTATACCTCCTCCCCCTTCCCCTACTCCTCCTACTCCTCTCCTTCCCCATCATCCCTTCACCTCCCACCCTCACAGCTGTATCTACTAGACAATCTCCTCTTGACTATCCTTTACCTCCTGGAGTCTCTCATGAATCCCTGTTAAATAATTCCTCACTCTATAACTCCTACTTCTGATCCCTCCACCTCTCCTAATCCCATTACTCCTATTCCTACCATTATCACAACTCGTTATTCCTCAATCCTAAATCCTTCTTGCCCAGATACTGTCCTTCCTTCTATAACTCCTACTTTTTTTTTTTTATTATTCAATGATGTCCATTTTCCACTGCAATATCCTTGGTCTCTGCTAACATATTTCCTTCCTACAACCAATACACATTCATCCTTCATTTGATCTAATCCTTTCACTATAACTAATTGCTCTTTTCTTCCCCATAATTTGCCTTACCATCACTTCTACTATACCGTCTAACTTTTAGATTACCATAGCGCCATATCACCTTAGATGTCTGGCGCTTGATCCTTTTGCATTAACTAACTTGACTGTTATTTGACTTAGATTTTTTATAGTGACGCCTCGAATGTTTACTAACTATTACATTTCCAGCAGCTTAGAATGGACTTAGAATGTGTTCCTAGATACTTATAGATGCCATTAATAGGGTACAAACTTTTATAATAATCCATATCTGTTTGTCTAGATGAGATGAAACTCTTCTTGCTGCTTCAGGAAATGGTGTTTTTTGTGTGTATGTTTTGAATATATTTAATTACTGTTCCACGTTTACAGGGAGAGAAGAAAGAAGAGAAGAAAGAAAAGATAAGAGAGAAAAGGAGAGAATAATAATAAGGTAAGGGTATTGAATAGTGATAATTATTTTTTAGTTCATTTTTTGTCTTAAAAAATAATAATAATAAATAAAATGAATCTTCTCTCCAGTTTTCCTTCCCTTTACAATACTTCAAACACTCTCCGGAGACAAACTCGACACCATTTTCGAAGATAAAAAAAATTATAAAAAAAAAAAATAATAATAATTCAATAATTTGAGAGTCCGTCGGACTCTTAAGAAACTGAAGCTCATTAACGGGCATCACAATCTATCAATGAGTCTGATACCTCATTTCGTTATAAACAATTGTATTATTACGTCATCTACTGAAGGAGGAGGATTGGCAGGAGTAGGAGTCCCCAGCCGCACACACACACACACACACACCGTTACTCCTACACTTCAGGACACACTCTAAAACGATAAAAAACATTATTTTATAAATGAATTAATAGTGATTAATTATTATTTTTCATTATTTGATTGTAATTATTGAAGTACACCATCTCTCCTTCACTAAACCTCATCTTCTCTTCTTAACTAAAACACAGTTGTCTGTGACTACTGACAGCAACCCCTTTTCTGTTCCCTCCTACTTTTTCTATCCTCATTTTCAATCCAAAGCTGGCTGTTGCGCATATGTGCGTAACGACATTACTTGCTCTCGTGCCCCCAATCTTGAATCTTCAGAATTTTCTACCATCTGGCCAAGACTTCAATGTCACTCCCTAACTAAATTCATCTGTGCTATATATCTCTCACCTAATTCCTCTGACTATGTAAAATTCTTTGACTATTTGACTTCCAAAGTGGAGTACATCCTATCTCACTTTCCTTATGCTGAGATCTCCATTTTAGGGGATTTCAATGTTCACCACCAGCTTTGGCTTTCATCTTCTTTCACTGACCAACCTGGTGAACAAACCTTCAACTTTGCTATCCTTCATGACCTAGAGCAGCTAGTGCAATTCCCTACCCGTATCCCTGACCGCCTTGGAGACGCCCAACATTCTTGATCTTTTCCTAACTTCCAACCCTTCAGCTTACTCTGTTAAACTTTCCTCTCCGTTGGGCTCCTCCGATCACAATCTTATTTCTGTTACCTGTCCTATCACTCCAGTGCAGCCTCAGGACCCGCCTAAGCAGAGGTGCTTCTGGCATTTCAACTCTGCTAAGTGGGAGGACCTGAGGCAGTACTATTCTGATTTTCCTTCGAGATGATTATTGCTTCCATGTCGGAGATCCCTCTCTTTGTGCCGAGCGCATAACAGAGGTGATTGTCTTTGGCATGGAGCTATACATTCCTCATACTTTCTCTAATACTAAAGCTAAAAAGCCCTGGTTTAACTCTGCTTGTTCTCATGCTGTCAATGATAGAGAGGCAGCTCACAAACGGTACTGTAGCCATCCATCTGCTGAAATTCATGCCCTATATATTTCTGCCCGTAATCATGCCAAATCTATTCTTGAACATACTAAAAACTCTTTCATTAATAGAAAATGTCAAAGTCTTTCCAACTCTAACTCTTCTCGTGATTTCTGGCATCTAGCCAATAATATCTCTAACAATTTTACTTCTTCATCTTTCCCTCCTTAACTTCAACCAGATGGCCCCACAGCTGTCTCTTCTTTCTCTAAAGCTGAACTCTTCACTCAAACCTTTGCTACCAACTCTACTTTGGATGATACTGGGCATATTCCTCCTACTTCTCCACCCTCTGACTACTTCATCCTTATAATTAAAATTCTTTATCATGACGTTTTCCAGGCCCTCTTTGGTCTTGATTCTCGGAAGGCTTACGGTCTGGATGGAGTCCCTCCTGTTGTTCTCAAAAACTGTGCTTCCGAACTCGCTCACTGCCCGGTCAAACTCTTTCGTCTGTGTCTCTCTACTTCTACCTATCCTTCTTGCTGGAAGTTTGCTCTCATTCAACCTGTCCCTAAAAAAGGTGACCGCTCCAATCCTTCTAACTACCGCCCTATAGCTTTGATTTCCTGCCTTTCTAAAGCCTTTGAGTCTGTCCTTAACAAGAAGATAATGAGGCATCTATCAGCTCACAACCTTCTCTCTGATTGCCAGTATGGTGTCCGTAAAGGCCGATCTACTGGTGATCTTCTTGCTTTCCTCACTGAATCTTGGTCATCCTCTTTTAGGGACTTCGGTGAAATCTTTGTTGTCGGCCTTGTGTGTGTGTGTGTGTGTGTGTGTGTGTGTGTGTGTGTGTGTGTGTGTGTGTGTGTGTGTGTGTGTGTGTGTGTGTGTGTGTGTGTGTGTGTGTGTGTGTGTGTGTGTGTGTGTGTGTGTGTGTGTGTGTGTGTGTGTGTGTGTGTGTGTGTGTGTGTGTGTGTGTGTGTGTGTGTGTGTGTGTGTGTGTGTGTGTGTGTGTGTGTGTGTGTGTGTGTGTGTGTGTGTGTGTGTGTGTGTGTGTGTGTGTGTGTGTGTGTGTGTGTGTGTGTGTGTGTGTGTGTGTGTGTGTGTGTGTGTGTGTGTGTGTGTGTGTGTGTGTGTGTGTGTGTGTGTGTGTGTGTGTGTGTGTGTGTGTGTGTGTGTGTGTGTGTGTGTGTGTGTGTGGGTGGGTGGGTGGGTGGGTGGGTGGGTGGGTGGGTGGGTGGGTGGGTGGGTGGGTGGGTGGGTGGGTGGGTGGGTGGGTGGGTGGGTGGGTGGGTGGGTGGGTGGGTGGGTGGGTGGGTGGGTGGGTGGGTGGGTGGGTGGGTGGGTGGGTGGGTGGGTGGGTGGGTGGGTGGGTGGGTGGGTGGGTGGGTGGGTGGGTGGGTGGGTGGGTGGGTGGGTGGGTGGGTGGGTGGGTGGGTGGGTGGGTGGGTGGGTGGGTGGGTGGGTGGGTGGGTGGGTGGGTGGGTGGGTGGGTGGGTGGGTGGGTGGGTGGGTGGGTGGGTGGGTGGGTGGGTGGGTGGGTGGGTGGGTGGGTGGGTGGGTGGGTGGGTGGGTGGGTGGGTGGGTGGGTGGGTGGGTGGGTGGGTGGGTGGGTGGGTGGGTGGGTGGGTGGGTGGGTGGGTGGGTGGGTGGGTGGGTGGGTGGGTGGGTGGGTGGGTGGGTGGGTGGGTGGGTGGGTGGGTGGGTGGGTGGGTGGGTGGGTGGGTGGGTGGGTGGGTGGGTGGGTGGGTGGGTGGGTGGGTGGGTGGGTGGGTGGGTGGGTGGGTGGGTGGGTGGGTGGGTGGGTGGGTGGGTGGGTGGGTGGGTGGGTGGGTGGGTGGGTGGGTGGGTGGGTGGGTGGGTGGGTGGGTGGGTGGGTGGGTGGGTGGGTGGGTGGGTGGGTGGGTGGGTGGGTGGGTGGGTGGGGGTGGGTGGGTGGGTGGGTGGGTGGGTGGGTGGGTGGGTGGGTGGGTGGGTGGGTGGGTGGGTGGGTGGGTGGGTGGGTGGGTGGGTGGGTGGGTGGGTGGGTGGGTGGGTGGGTGGGTGGGTGGGTGGGTGGGTGGGTGGGTGGGTGGGTGGGTGGGTGGGTGGGTGGGTGGGTGGGTGGGTGGGTGGGTGGGTGGGTGGGTGGGTGGGTGGGTGGGTGGGTGGGTGGGTGGGTGGGTGGGTGGGTGGGTGGGTGGGTGGGTGGGTGGGTGGGTGGGTGGGTGGGTGGGTGGGTGGGTGGGTGGGTGGGTGGGTGGGTGGGTGGGTGGGTGGGTGGGTGGGTGGGTGGGTGGGTGGGTGGGTGGGTGGGTGGGTGGGTGGGTGGGTGGGTGGGTGGGTGGGTGGGTGGGTGGGTGGGGGTGGGTGGGTGGGTGGGTGGGTGGGTGGGTGGGTGGGTGGGTGGGTGGGTGGGTGGGTGGGTGGGTGGGTGGGTGGGTGGGTGGGTGGGTGGGTGGGTGGGTGGGTGGGTGGGTGGGTGGGTGGGTGGGTGGGTGGGTGGGTGGGTGGGTGGGTGGGTGGGTGGGTGGGTGGGTGGGTGGGTGGGTGGGTGGGTGGGTGGGTGGGTGGGTGGGTGGGTGGGTGGGTGGGTGGGTGGGTGGGTGGGTGGGTGGGTGGGTGGGTGGGTGGGTGGGTGGGTGGGTGGGTGGGTGGGTGCGCGTGCGCGCGCGCGCGCGCGCGCGCGCGCGCGCGCAATACCTCAATGCAGTATGTTCACCTGGTACCCGACTTCTTACCACCCACCTAAGTACAATTAACATGTTTCTTCCCTAGCTATCGAGCCATACACACATATTACAGAATGATAATAAATCTATTCATAAGGGAATCACAATATAAATTACAACACAAGTCTAACTTATCGACCGGAGAACAAATAATAGATATAATAGAATCAGGGAGATATATTTACATACCTTTCACCATACCGCTCACCGCCAACACACTACACAGAATGAATCATACCTTCCTTCCTCCTCGTTCCTTCTTCCTTCTTCCTCCTTCCCCCTCCTCCTCCCTCCTCCCTCGTTCCTTCTTCCTCCTTCCTCCTTCCTCCTTCCCCCTCCTCCCTCTTCCCTCGTTCCTTCTTCCTCCTTCCTCTTTCCCCCCCCTCCTCCTCCTCCTCCTCCTCCTCTCCCTCCTCTCTCCTCCCTCGTTCCTTCTTTCTCCTCCTCTTTTTTCCTTCTTTCTTTCATTCCTCCTCCTTCTCCTCTTCCTTCTTTCTTTCATTCCTTCCTCTTTCTTCTTCCCCCTCCCTCGTTCCTTCTTCCTGCTCTTTCCCCTCCTCCCTCCTCCCTCCCCCTCCTTCTCCTCTTCTTCGTTCTTCCTTCTTTCCTCTTCTTCCTCCCTTCCTTCTTTTCTCCTTTCTTCCTTCTCCTCCTCCTCTTCCTTCCTTCCTCCTCCTCCTCCTCTTCCTCAAGCGTCTAGTCAATCAGATGACGCCCTTGTCTAACTATCCAACTATCATAACTTTTATAATACAGGCTTGAGCTGGACGTCCTGAAGGAAGAAGAAGAAGAAGAAGAAGAAGAAGAAGAGGAGGAGGAGGAGGAGAAAGAGGAGGAAGAGGAGGAGGAGGAGGCGGAGAGGAGGAATGACGTATTTCTCACTACCTCTATCAGATCGTTGACTAAGATTGCTGCTGTTATTGCTGTTATTGTTGTTATTGTTGTTGTTGTTGTTGCTGGTATTATGTGTAGAATATTAATAGCTTGTCAATGGCTATGAAGGGAAAACAGGTGTGTGTGTGGGGGGGGGAGGGGTATCAGTTTACAAGATGGATGTCGTGTGTCTGCCACCCTACATAGACGCGTCCGACCATCGTTGAACCCTAAAACAAAACATGGGAGGAGCAACTGGAGGAGGAGGAGGAGGACAGGGTCTCCAATATAGACAACTCGAGGACCCTACGACTATGTAGCTACTATTATGCAAC